>OMKZ01038674.1:15138-28919 GCA_900302535.1 Neoniphon sammara | reverse complement strand
TGATAGATCATTCCTGTGTCTCCTCCCACTGTATAAAAGTGAAGCCAAAATATCCCATTTACGAGTGCTGCCATCTTGCCCTGGTGACGTCATTTGGAGCCAGAGTCTGCGCAGTAGAGATCAGGGAGTACTGAGGCCCCGCCCATATCTCCTGACTGAATGGCGAGCACACGCCCCCTGAAGTTTTGAGCTAGCCTAGCTGCTCCGATCTTAACCGTCACTGCCGCTGGTTGTACTACGACTGAAGGCTTGTTGATCAGGTAAATACAACATCTAAAAGTCAAGGATATGGGAAGTTAGCGTTCATCTCCTCTCGACATTCCCACATACACCTCCTGAGCGGAAGTCCACAGGTGCCGGCTCCGCGACAGCTTCACTCAGAGCAGCTGTCAATCACAGATGTCACATCCCCATTTCATAGCATCAAATAACTAATGAAAACCAAACTTATCAGAAAAATGAACACTTGAACATACATCAACGTGATAAGAACTACCTGAAATGACAGGAACCATCTTTGGGAAAAATTTATTTGACGCGTAGTTTGATTTTTTTAGTTTGGCCCATGTTCCATCCACTAACATGGAGGGGGCGGGGTTTATGACCTATACTGCAGCCAGCCACCAGGGGGCGATCAAGACGTTTTGGCTTCACTTTTGGGGAGCTGTCACGTCGTCCATCTTTATATAAAGTCTATGCTCTGGTCACTCAGATGATCATGAGATCAACATGTCTGTGTAAATGTGAATAAAAGATCCGGAGCAAGAGAACATGTATGTGGGAATGATCTGTCATGAGCTAAGCTACTTATATTACATTATAAGCAGGTGTGAGTAAACTTTAGATCAAGTAGTTTGATCTGTCTCTGTTTCCTACCTTCAATCTCTTCTCCAGATGGATATCAGCTTGGCAGGCCAGATCCTGGTGCTGGATGAGGCCCACAATATAGAGGACTGTGCCAGGGAGAGTGCCAGCTACACATTGGACCTCAACAGTCTGCAGATGGCCAGGGACGAGCTCGACAGCATGGTCAACAACAACATCAGACGCTCTAGCCACGAGCCACTCAGGGCCTTCTGCTATAGCCTGTTCAAGTCAGTGACTTAGATATATGTGTACAGTATGTTTACTGCATGTGTTAGGGTTACACTGATATTTGACCTTTTACCTCAACCCAGAACAATGGGTGCATTAAGACTTTCATTATTCAATATTTTGTGTTTTTATTTGACCATTTTTATAATTTCATTTTTTGGTCAAAATCCTGGACAAAACAATATTCCTTAAATTACTCAAATGGCCAGATGTACAGATACTTAATATTGGTAAAAAATATTAACAGCTTTGATCTGTAGTTACAGCCTTGAAAAACCGATATGGCAAATCCCAAATATGGATACACACATATATAAACACACTCTTGCATTTGCATTATAGCATAGCAAGTGCTAAATTCCTTGCTAAGATGCTGTATTACATTGGTCCATGAAATGTAAGCTGATAATTACTTGAGTTTGGACTGGTTTTTGTGTATAATGTTCATAAACTATGTTTTTGTTTCATGGTGTAGCTGGATCCAGGAGAGCCATAGCCTGCTGTCTGAACGGGGCTATGAGAGTGCCTGTAAAGTCTGGACTGGCAAGGATGTTCTGGGGATCTTCCACAGCATCGGCATCACTGCTGGCACCTTTGGCATGCTGCAGGTAAACCAACTTAACAGGCTTTATTTGTACACCACACTGCTTTACTACACTCTTGCAAGTTCCACTTCTTGTTCATTAGGGCATTGGTTCTCACCCTGGGGGTTGCCAGATAGTTGTTAAGAAAAAAATAAAAATGTATTTTAAACTAGAGAATGGATTTTGTATAACATTGCCTGTACCAGTGATATAGCTAATTATGCTTACAATAGATTTTATGCAGAGAGTAGATGTGTCAGTGTGACAGTCAATGTGTTTGCATCGGATGCTGTGATTTAAATGTCCCAGCAGGCTCAGATTGGCCATTGGGAGAACCGGGAGTTGTCTCGGTTGCCTGGCCTACTGATTGGCCTGCAGAGTCAGGCCAGTGTTCAAAGCAAAATCAACACTGGGCAGCCTGGATGCCACACTCAGTCAGATCTGGTCAATGCCAGAATGGTAATTGGGATGTTTCCCGATGGGCTGCTGGTTGTGGAGGGGGTGTTGGGAAATGCAGCAGTTTTCCAAATCAATGATTGCTGGACTTGCGTTAGTGTGGGCCACCTGTTGCCATGACTGTTGATTCTCTCTCTGTGCCTCACACACATACTCAAAAGCAGCCACGGATCACAACTAAGTCTCAGGACCCTATTTTCATGCGCCTTGGTGCACAGAGCGAAGTAAGGTTAAATGCCCAATGTGGAGGGGCGAACACCAGCCTGACTGTTCTGAGGGGTCGTGGCTCTAAAAGGTTGAGAACCACTGCATCAGGGGTCCAAGCACCAAGGACTGGTTGGAGATGACAAGCAGCAAAGGGCCCGGGCTGAAATCAAACCTATGCCGCTGCACTGAATAGTATGTGGTACACGCTCTACAGCCTGATGCATGGCACCCAGACACCAAACTTTTTCAGCGGGTGCGCCACACACAGAAATAATTTTGCCTCAGGACCAATGATGTCAGTCATCTTGATTTTTTTGCTTTTTGCTGTTGTTTAAAATGGACCCAAAGCATAAAGGTGATAGGCTGTTCATCCAATCTCTGTGAAACTTCACATATAGCATCTATTGACCTTGATAACAAATCATTACATAGGATGTTGGATTTCCAACAATTGCTGAAATTATAGATAGCAAAATTCCTCTGGCTCCCTGTGTTACTGGAAGTGATGCTGTGTCTCGACAATGGTCAATACAGTTAACACCAAACTAGGCTTACTGTGCATCACTGAGACGCTGTACAAAATTAGGTGTCAATTTGGGGGTTATGGGGTTGCTGTCAGACAGTGTTTCCCATTAATTACCTAGACTACGGCGGCCTGCCACAGTCTAATTTGTCCCACCACAGTTTCAAAATGAGCCAAAATATTTTTTACACTTCTCATAATAACATAAAAGATCTCTAATGTTGTGTTGTGCGCCGTTGCTTCATACTTTCAACTACAGGTTGAATTTACGACTCACAGTGGGAGGTCGGAGCTGACGAGGAGTACGTAAATGCAGCAGCAGTAAGGAGGGAGGAAGAAGTTTGCATTAAACATTAAAAGTTAAATGCGACTGTATGTAAAGGCCATGCATTTGCCCGGCCATAGTTTCACGTGGGCATGCGATGCATATAACCGGCAACATATAACCGATGCATATAACTTGCGACTCTGACACATGTGCGCACGCACACCCACACACACTCCAGCGTATAACCGATAATTGGGTTTAGGAGCGCTCTCTCTTGCTCGCTCACTCACTCACTCGCGCGCACACACAGTCATGTCGCGCTACCCCCACCATCACCACCACGCCGCCAAAGTCTCACTGTTTCTGTTTCTGTGGGAAACACTGTGTCAGAGAAAAGCCTCATGGGCCACTGGTGTTGGCCATTTAGATTTTTTGCAATTTGTGGTTGTTGGAAATCCGAAGATTGCAAGCGTAAAGGCCAAAGTCCGGTCAACCACTTTTGATTAAACCTCATTGGGCCATGAGAATAAAAAGTGTGGTCTTAATAATGAGAACCACTAGCATGACCAATACCATTGCTGTGATGTAAAGGCTAAAGTCATCTCGACAGTGGTCTCATTTGTTTACAGCAGTTCTAACATTATCATGATCAATTTCACAATTACATATTGATATTTAAAAATGTTACACACACAACCCTTGTTTATACTTGGTTTCAGATGCTTGTCTGTGAAGATTCTCATTCATCTAGGTCATGGTACTTCTAAGTGCTTGGTAGAGGCAACTGGACTTGTTAGAGGTTCTAGAAGACGTTTTGCCTCTCATCCAAAAGGCTTCTTCAGTTCAGGGACACTCAAATGAGTGTCCCTTGTCCTTCAGATGTAGGTGGACTGCTGAGTCTTGACCTGAGGTGTTGGCTCTCCTGTGTTGTGCCATGCGCTTGTGAAGCGGTTGTTTTGTTTCCCCAATGTACAAGTCTGTGCATTCCTCGCTGCTTTGGACTGCGCACACTACATTGCTCTGCTTGTGCCTGGCTGTTTTGTCCTTGGGGTGGACAGGCTTCTGCCTCAGAGTGTTGCTGGGCTTGAAGTGCACAGGGATGCGGTGTTTGCTGAAAATCCTCCTGAGTTTTTCAGATACTCCTGCAATGTAAGCGATGACAATGTTGTTCCGTTTATTGTCCTTCTCCTCTCTTTCTCTTCTGTGTGTTTTTGTGGTTTTGACAAAATCAACAATCAACACCCATTCACACCATGACTCATGTGACCCTAACGACTCACATGATGGCCAGGGGGGTCAACGACTCACATGTGACCTCAACGACTCTCTAGGTGTAAACGACTCTGCAAGAGGATACATACCTGGGTCTCCCCACCTGTCAGTTGGAACTGAAGGATCCATTTGGTTGAGAGGCGAAACGTCTTCTAGAAGCTCTAACAAGTCCAGTTGCCTTTACCAAGCACTTAGAAGTTTCAGATACTTGGTGGTCATCAGCAGCAGTGTTTTCTTATCACACAGCTCTCCATATTTCCCACTCTGTTTCTCACTGACAGACACACTTGGCAGCAGTGTTGGAGAAAGAGGAGCGTGTCGGTTTGTTTAATGGTCATGAGGACACAGTGCAGGTCCCAGTCATCAGCTCAGCCACCATCTCTGTCCTCAAAAGCCTCTTCATGGTGCTGGACTTTCTTTACAGGGACAACCTCAGGTCAGTGACAATGCAGCCTCTTAGCAAGATCCATTTGACAAGACTTGTTGTAAAAATGATCAATCACCCCAGTGCATCAGATGAGGTATTCTAAGACCTTTATCTGTGTCTCTTTAGGTTTGCTGAAGACTATCGGGTCGCTCTGCAGCAGAGCTATACTTGGACCAACCAGGTTCAGCCTGATATGCCTGATGACCAGGGCTTCTTTGCCCGGCCGCGCCACCGACGGCGCCAGACCGTTCGCGTCAAAACTGAGGTCCTGACTCTCAGCTTCTGGTGCCTCAGCCCTGCCGTGGTGAGAGGTTAGGCCTGGCGGACATTCCCATGTGGGCCAGATAAAGCTACATAACCATAACAAAGATGAATTTGACTTGGAAGGATCAATAATTCATATTACCCGACAAGCGCAAAATGCTAGTCAAATTTGACTTTTGCAGATATATACATAAGTGTCAGTCACAACAGTGACTGGTAACTTCTTGAAAAAAAAAAAAATCAAAGCATTGTCTTGTAATTTAATTGTTCTTGTATTTTATGTTTATTATTTAATTAAATACTTGATTAATTGTATTAGTGAGAGCAAGTTAAAATTAACACAGCACCTGATTTTGTGCATAAAATAGCATTGGAAAGATGTTGGATGACATTTTTGAATTTGAATGAATATATGAATGATGAATATGAATATATATGAATAATGTACATTATTTTGCACTGTAAAAATTGGGGATATTTTTCTTTTAACAGCCCTTTATAGGTTTTGCATATTTTTGAACATTGAATTTAGTTTAAGAATCAGTGTCTAATTCCACACATAATAATAATAATGATAACAATAATAACAATAATGATAATAATAATAACTTTGTTTATATAGCACTTTTCTTAACAAAGTTACAAAGTGCTTCTCAAAAGAAATATAACCAGACAGCGCAGATAAAAAAAAAAAATGCAACATTATAGTACATGGCTGTACAGGGCATTTTCACTGCAGTGGTTTTGTTCACTCTGAGCCATCATGGCACCGTCTGTAACAAGTATTTGCATGGTATAACTTAGCGTTGAAACACCCCTTGTGAGATTTTTTTGTTTGTCTCTATTTCCCAGGCCTTCTCTGACTTAAGTGCGTCAGTGCACAGCATTGTGCTGACCTCGGGTACGCTGTCACCCATGGGCTCCTTCTCCTCTGAACTGGGGGTAAAGTTCTCCATCCAGCTGGAGGCCAGCCATGTTATCAGCAAGTCCCAGGTTAGTGTTTTTTTCCGTGTCAGTGAGCCTTTATCAAATCTGTTGGTTACACGTTTTAAGGCAGCATGATATAAAGATCTGACTCTGAAATCACAACGTAGTGAGTGAGTTAAGAGTTACAGCGAATACAGTTGCCAGGCGATATGACTGATCTTGTTTTTTAAAGTTTGATGATACCGATATTCTTGTGCTAAGGCACCCAATAGCTGGTATTTTCAGCTGATATTCAGTACCTGAAACTGGCCATTCTCAAGCCAGAAAACACAATATTCCACGTTAAAATAAACTCACTACTTTTTCCCTTTCATGCATTAACAGCAGTGCATCCCTGCTGTTAAATTATAAGGACTGATGCTCTGAACTTGCATACATTTGCCTCTGCCACACACTTTAAACTTCTCATTGCTGCATGTTTCACATCTGACATTGAGCTGTGATTGGCCAGTCACGCCACTGCAACCTAACAGGAAAGAGAAATCAGAGCACTGTCATATTTTGCTGCAGGCAGCGACTTAAAGCAGCACATGGGCCAGTGAAGTTTTGGGGCGTGTCATTAACCTTTCATTAACTCCATGAACATGAATCTCAAATGAGGTAGTTTTAAGTTCTTACTCTGATGTGTGCAAATACGGAGCCTGGTGGGATGTGCACAAGAACACCACCGCTGAGAAAAATTGTTGCGGAGACACTAAACATTTATACAAACTTTGCCAGTGTTTCAGCTGGCATGTGGGTAAGTAGATAAAGACAGTATTTTCATTTTGTTTAATCCTGTGAAACAGCATTTATACCATACTCTCCATTGATAACCCAGACTAATGAAATTCTTTTAGTGTTAGCAGCCGTCTAGCACAAGATGTTGTGACATGGTTGGTGTGTTCCCTACAAAGCAAAGTATCACACTTCACTTTAAACTGCTTAAGTAGCAAAATCCCGTTCATTCTGTTTAGATGGCTATATAGTATACTTGTAAAAGCTTTAAATTTCAAATTCCCTATCAACAGGTGTGGGTGGGCACTGTGGGTTCAGGGCCCCAGGGCAGAAAGCTGTGTGCCACCTTCCAGCATGCCGAGACCTACACCTTTCAGGATGAGGTGGGCGCCCTGCTACTGCACATCTGCCAAATCGTGGCCAAGGGGGTGCTCTGCTTCTTACCTTCCTACAAGGTAAGAAAACCACTAAAAACATGAAGGAATAGGGTTAGGAATATACTTGAATTCAAATATACTCCTTGAAAAATGCTTGATTTTCAACATAAAATGGTGTTTCATCTAAAAAATCTTTTAATATTTGAAACGATCCTGTAATGTTGTTTGTCACTGAGGCCTAATAGGCATGCTGAATACATTTCCTTCATCAAAAGGCATTTGCAAAGCCTTATTTTGGAATAGTTTGAAGGCATTGTTTGCATTAGTGTGCATGATGCAGGGTTTGTACAAAGTCTTGAAAGTTTGGAAAATGCTTGATTTTAACGTTAATGTTTTCAAGATTAGGAATATGCTTGAATTCAAATATGCTCCGTAAAAAATGCTTGATTTTCAACATAATCTGGTGTTTCATCTACACATTCATGTAATGTTAATGTTTGAAATGGTCCTGTACTCAAGAAATTAGCAAGCAAATTTAGATTAGACGATAAAGGCTTTGAGAGTCTGGAAATTTTGGTTTAGGTACCGTGAAAATGCTTGAAAGGGGCTTGAATTTTACTCTCGAGGCGGTATGAACTCTGTCCATCACCATTTTAGACACAGCGGAAAAGGTCTTGACAAAGGAGACTTGAAACTGTCACCAATCTCACATTGGTATAATTTGAGAGGTGAGACGGGATTATATTCAAGTGGTGGTACATCCATCTCTGCTGGAACATTTATTTTCCTCATTTTGCCACTGGGAGGAGTAAGAGACCACACATTGGCACCAAGGCCAACACTTGCATGTGTGAGGATGTTTACACATAAAACTTGTTTCATGCACACAAGTGACAGTTTTCAACCGATAGGATGTTCTCCAACACTTCCCACAGCTAACCAGCTGTAGATGGTGTCAGATCATTACTAATCAATGGGTTGACTTGTTGGCCCCAAGATGCTGCCATCGTCCCAGAACTGTATCATCTTTCAGTTAATGAGGCCGCTTCTAAGAGCCCACTGATAGATGCTTTGTCCTCCCTTTGTTTGTTATCCATTTTTCTCAATGAAAAATTAATTTCCACTCCAGCTCAGTTGTCACATCAACCTAGTAAAGGCTAACTGGATTTCATGTTTCATTGTGTGTATGTGTTTCTCCATGTTGCACATATAAAATTCTCTTGTGTGTCACTGTTATGAAATAGACAGGCCACATAAACTGACTCCTTAGCTTGCCAGCTTCAAGAGCTTGCTTTTGTGGTCGGGTAATCAGTTTGTAAGTTGTTCATTGCTTATTGTTGCACACACAGGACTCATTAGTTCAAAGTCACAGTGAAGTGAAGGTCCTATTTAACAATAAATGCCCCCAAAGTTACAGTGTCTCATATTCCCATATAAAACATGCAACTTCACAACTTTGGAAGTGACAGGAGTGGCAACATGGTATGGTCGCAAAACCCCATTTTCCTTTTCCTAAGACATCAGGATTGTGTTTATTCATTTGTAAGAATTCCATTTGCTTATGCACAAAGCGTTTTTGAACACAGAGCATTTTTGAACAGCCCCCTCTGGTATTCTGTCCCTCCTCAACATCCTGTTTCAACCATATGTTGAATTACAGCTTCTGTACCAAATAGTTCACTTTCTTTCTCCCCCTCTTTCTCTTGTTTCAGCATGCCGTGCCCTGTGCATTTTTTTGGCATCCAAGCTGTCAAGGAAAGACAGGGCTCCTCTTTTTGCCATGCCATTTTCTCATTTTCCTTATCTTTTTGTCAGCCTGTGATGCCAGGGAAGGAAACAACTGTGAGCTGTGGATATTATTATTATTATTTTTTTTTTGATAGTCATGTAGGAGTCTCCTATATCTCTCTCTCTCTCTCCCTCTCTGTGCTGATGCATTAATATTTAATCTAGAGTCAGCTCTTAAAGATGAGGAGATGAGGGGATATGAAGGGCTTGGGTATTAATTGGAGCCCATGGAGGACTTGTTGGTGCCACTGAGTCCCGTCTGCCCCATGGCACCACTGAGTCCCGTCTGCCCCATTGCAGCGTGCGTGTGTGTGTGTGTGTGTGTGTTTGCTTGCTTGCTTGCATATGTGTGTGAGTGTGGCTGTGCGACAGAGAGAGGATAGGTCATGTCAAGTCCCTCTTCAGTGTGTGTAGGTGATGGCTATCAGCCTCTTCCATGCACTGCTGGCCCTTCTACAGAGAAAGAACAGTGAGAAAAGGCCAGCAGAGTCAAAGAGGCGTTGCTCATGGTTCTGTCCACTGCTCTCCCTCAGTATTACACACACATAAACACACTCATGTCAGAGACACACAGTGGACTGTAGTTTAGAGACCCAGTTTAGCTTTTGGGCCATTCTATTTCCAGGATAATTTCCATCAGCTTTTACAGTTTGAGCAGTACTTTTATTTTGATCTTTGGATGTTAAAAGTATACAATGTAGTTTTCATTATGAACACACTTGGTTTTGTTACAGAGCCCCTCACCAAAATGCTGTTTGTCATTGAGGCCTAATAGGCATGCTGAATACATTTCCTTCATCAAAAGGCATTTGCAAAGCCTTATTTTGGAATAGTTTGAAGGCATTGTTTGCATCAGTGTGCATGATGCAGGGTTTGTACAAAGTCTTGAAAGTTTGGAAAATGCTTAATTTTACTGTTAATGTTTTCAAGATTAGGAATATGCTTGAATTCAAATATGCTCTGTAAAAAAATGGTTAATTTTCAACATAGTCTGGTGTTTCATCTACATATCACTCATGTAAAAAATCTTTTAATATTTGAAACGGTCCTGTACTCAAAACTACAATCAAAGTTAATATGAACAGCTAGAAAAAAATAAACAAAGTGGCAATATACGTTCATGGCTGTGGGTGTAAAGGAATTCTGAAAACGTTATTTTTCATAATTGCTTTTAAAGTAACCATTTAGATCAGATGATAAAGGCTTTGAGAGTCTGGAAATTTTGGTTTAGGCACCTTGAAAGTGCTTGAAAAGGGAGGCTGTACAAGCCTATACTATATGGACAGTTAAGATGTAATATGTAATATGCGGGCGGGAAAAATAGCAGTAAGTTACAACAAATGAATTTAACTGTAATTACATTTTTGCATCTATAGATGCAACTTCCCAGCTAAGGCAGGAGTGCACTGTAGCTAAATGACTGTAAAAGAAACTCTGCTGTTTGTGGTGTATTAGCACACAGCTCAATGAATTACCATTGTAAGACACATGAACACACAAAGTATGCCCATAATCATTCACACACACATGCACACACACGTTCCCAGAGAACCCGCACCGGCACTGTGGTTTTGTAGCACTTCAGCCTCAACAGTCCCCCAGTTAATGCCCATTAAAGCCACAGCAGGCCTCGCCGTCTGGTCCCAGCCGCCAGAGGACGGGACCAACACACCGCAGGAGGGGGGCTGATGGTTTATTAAAAAAAAAAAAAAAAAAGAAAGAAAAGAAAAAGTTGGGTTTTGCAGAGGTGAAAAGATGGTTGGAAATGCAAGATGCTTTTAAAGGAGATTAAGATAAGGGCCATTAGGGGTTATGTCGCCTAGCTGTCTGTGTGAAGACGCACCCGGCACTGGCGCCTTGGCTCTGTCGAGAGTGTGTCAAATCAAAGTCAAACTGGACTGCAGGGCGAACACACCCTGCAACACACACTGTCCTCAGTACCTCAGGGGTGTCTGAAGCACCAATCATCCGGCTCCAGATGTACTGTTTTCTGGAAGTGAGTCTGCGTGTGTGTGTGTGTGTGTGTGTGTGTTTACATGGGTGCGTGTGAGCATATATTAGGTTCATGGGTTATTTTGCTCAGCGTAGCATATCCTTCCTAATTCCTGGAGCTGAGATGATGTTTTATATGAGTCTTTACAGTGGAAAATTCAGGGTTGCTGCTGCTGGAACGTTTTTGGAAGCTCACGCGATCAGACTTTAAGGAAACATTCTTTTACTCAGCAAACGTAACCTCTGTCGTTCTCTTATTTGAATATAAACCTATGAGCACAGCAGCATTTCAGAGCGCTACAGAAAACAAGCTGAAATTAATGAATTGAGGTTTGTGAAGCAAAAGCCAGCGCCTGTAGCCTAACACCTGTCTTTATGGATGACATGTGGGATGTCCTCTACATCACTGGTCCTCAAACTGGGGTCCAAGGATGTCAGGGGGCCTTGAACAGATCCCAGGCTGTCTTTAATAAAATTAGCTTTAGTTTATTGTCCCACATGATCAAAGGTTGCATGTGCCTCTGCTGCCTTGTTTTGACGAAACTGTAATGTAATAAAAAAAGTTGCTCTTAATGCCCTGAAAATGTAATAGAACCTGTTAAATTTGTAAATTCCTAGATAATCCAATAACATCACATCATTAGATTTACCGGTAATTATTACTTTTTATGGGCTGTAAAATTATTTTAGCTGATGATTTAACAACAAAATTGAATAATACTATGTCTTGTAAGAGAAACGAGATTACATTAAAGTCAATGTTGTTACATCCTGAGTTGAAGGTATTTTACAGTCCTAATGAAACATAAATTTCTTGGTAATGTAATGTGAATATATTATCTTAAAGGGATAGTTCAGATTTATTAAAACAAGGTGTTATGAGTCTTCACCAGTGGTGTTAGCAGTGCATGGTCTTAGCTCCTGCAGGAATCCCCACGTGGACTGTGATCTGGCAGCAAAAGCAATATACATTTTAAGCCACAACAAAACACACAACAAAAATTTCATCCATCCACAGCTGAATACTGTACATTTTATGTATCTACAATGCCTCATTCTCCACTCGGATGGAAGATAAATTTTGGAACTATTTTTGGTATTGCAGAATGCAGAATGCAGCAGCATTGCTACTGCACTAGTTAGCTTGATGGTAGGTTTTATTACATATTCTACCCATTTAAGAGGGCATTTTATCACATTTTGACAAGTTATTACATTATTAGTTATCAGTTATTTGATCTATAGTAGAAAAATAACTAATTATACTTACAGTTTAAACAGTTTCAATGCTAAATCAACATCAAGAAATATTGTCCAACATTGTTCCCTAGGACTAACTCTGATCCAACAGGAGTCTGTCCTTCTGTGGCTCTTTTTGGGGATCCATACCATGAAAAGGATTTAGAACCCCTGCTTTCGATCCTGTCCTAATCTACATTTCTCATTTTGACAGCCTGAGGAGAGACGACAGAGATATAAGCGACTACATTTAGTGGGCAGTAGGCAGTGTTTTTGCAGCGTTGAGTTGTCACCATTAGTGTGGCAAGGAGGTGCAGAGCAGACGACAGGAGAGGAGTGGCAGGCCAGAGGTGGCAGGTGGCTCCTCGCCACCAGCCTTGGCGTGATGGTCGCTGTGATATTTTGGGGCTGAATAATTTACAGCGCAACAACACGTCTCCCCTTGCCACCGCGAAATGTGGCTCCTGGCCGCATGTTTCATTAATGCCATCGCCTCCAAAACCCCTCCATAATTCAGCAGGCGCTAGAGGAGCTGCGACGTGTTGCCACACAGCTCACTGACACCAGGGACACAGGGAAGGAGATAACGAGAGGCCGGATGCAGAGTAGGTGAAAGATGGAGAGCTGGTGAGGGGGAAGAGGGAGAGTGTAAAAGTGCAAGAAAGAGAAGTGTACAGTTCAATGCTTCTCTGTGGCAGTCTCACCACCCTGTCCCGGTGGGCGAAAAGATCTGGCCCACTTTACCGTGTCACTGGCAGGAGCTGAGCATTGCACCTACCATGCCTAGAAATGACAATGAATTATTTACACTTTGTTGTGCCTTTTATGCCAGCATGCTAAATACTGCTCGTTCCATTTATGTTGCCCAACAGCTGAACTGTGCAGCTGTAAGATCTCTCACTTGATTGTAGGTGCAGTGGGTTCTAAATGGATTGCAAATCTGTTAGCTTCCCTATCAGACTGGAACGTCTGCATCTGCCTTGGTGTTGTGAAGGTATCAGGCACTGCTGAAAAGAATAAAGCTAGCACAGCATATGTACACATTTAATTGACAGTCTTTAAATCCACAGTGGGTTTTTATCAGGTTAGTCAGACTGCTATCCCTGCTACCCATCCATAAACTTGCAGTAATTTAAAGCTAAGTGGAATTACACATGAAAATTCATAGAGATACACTGAAATGATGTATGAGTTGGGGAATAATCATTAATCTCTCAATTTTTAAGCATTAGGATTGTTGATTTTGAATGGTTGGTTAATTGGCTAGTCTTTGATTTTGTGTGTGTGTGTGTGTGTATTACTTTAATTTATATAAACATTAGCAAAGTGTCAGTGTCTCATTTTTGTGTAGCCATTAGTATAATAATGGTGCCTATATGGTGTTGTGACCCTGTTTTGGGTGCTGTGTGGGTTTTCCTGCCACTTGTGCACCTGAGCAGAAACCGGGCCCACAGATTGGCGTTTTACATTGAACTGCAACCTACCTCAGTCCGCCAGTTACACACCAGCTTTCTGTCAGAGAATGGGACTAAATTAATCATGAAGGTTCTGTGCTCATCTGCAATCCCCCCAGCGTGCCCCGCGC
>OMKZ01038674.1:2866-15118 GCA_900302535.1 Neoniphon sammara | reverse complement strand
CAGCGTGCCCCGCGCCCCTGCCCCCCACACACACATATGACATTGCCACCACCATCAAATACACATACAGAGAAGAATGTAATGTAGCACAAAATTAGTTAGAGTTTATTATTTTCTCCCACAATGAAATTGGGAAAGGCACTATGGATCACCTCTAGTCTGAACATGTGTCTGTCTGTCACACACAAAAATTAGACTAATTGATAAATGTTTTTGCAGTTGAACAGCGATCCACGTGGCTCACCAGTGTTACTATGTGCTGAAAACTGTGTTTGGCATCTCTAAGAGACTGATGTCTCGTTGCTTTATTTTGGTATTTTTAAAATTGCACTGATTGGTCCAGGGCATGCACTACACAATAATATATAATTGTTCGTATGTCATGTACAGCATCTTGGTTGTACTAGATTGGATTTTCATGAAACAGGATAATATTGTGCTGAAATGATTCGTTGATCAACAGAAAATTGATTGTAATTTTAATGAGTGATTGTTTTATTCATTTGTGAGTTAAAATGACCAAACATTGGCTGGTTAAAGCTTCACAAATGCTAAGATTTGCATGTGGTTGGTTGCCTGCAGGTCAAACTAGACAAAAATAAGTAGGCCATTTTAAGGTATTACTCTGGTAACTTATATTTTTTGACATTTTAACGACTGAATGATTAATCAAATAGTCAAACAAATATTTAATTGATAATGAAAATTATCGTTAGCTGCAGCATAAGAATAATGCTGAAGCTTAGAAGACAGAACTTAGTGCAATGATACTTCCACCATTGTCTAAATTGCCCTCACAGTTGCACACTAAGAGGGCCATTGCAGCATTTAATTGTACGTGACACATAGTATCTGGGGACACCAACGAGTGGCACCTCCTATTCCCCTTTATCCCTCTTTCACATTAAGAAATCATGAGGTAACATATTTGCTACTTATTGCTCCACAACAACTGTGTCATTCATGGGGGATGACATGTTTACTGTGTATGTTTATCTCTAGAGTAGATGCCCTTGAAAACGAAATAAGCGTATAGCTTTATTTGTATAGGATACTATTACTTAGAGATGTGAAATGATTTGTAATAATTGTAGAAATCCCTGGTGATTTTAATCTGGTACAACTCTGCCATGTCTGTATTTTGTAAAGTATGTTGAGTATTCACCATTTACCCACCTGAGAGTCATTGGTATAGACCATTCAATCCATGATAGAAAAGCTCTTCTGCATGCTTAAATCCATCCAATTCACATCTGTCAGCCCCGGCTTGCGGTCTGTATGACCCTCATCAGAGCATACATGGCACACAGTGGAGAGGCAAGTATAACATTGCCATACAAAACAGTTATTTCTTTTGCCATATATATACCCCTGACCTACTATCCAGGAACACCCTGTGTTTGCTGTGTAAATTACCCACCATATGAGTGGTCACCTGATAATACTATTCTCATATGAATTCAGCTTTTGGTAATTTTAGCCGTAATTTACTTTTTTTTTTTCTAAGTGTGTGATTTCCATCTTCCTTGTGTCATGAAAAATGGAGGCAGTAGTAGAATCTATGGAAGGTTTTGAATGTATGTTCAGCCCAAATTTCAGGTTTTGCCGTGCTGAATTAGAAAACAAGGAATTGTGCAATCCTTGCCATGGACAGTACATTCACATGAGATATCATGGGGGGTGGGAGGGGGTTGCAATCGGCATGTGGAGTCACCAAAGAGACGGCACGGTGGCTCAGTGATTAGCATTGTTGCCTCAGAGCAAAAAAGTCCTGGGTTCAAACCCCTGCCAGCCAGGGTCCTTCTTTGTGGAGTTTGCATGTTCTCCCCATGTCTATATTCACCGAAAGTTACACACCCCATTGTTTCCAATCAGTGAGAAAAGTGAATCAGTTCTTGCCCCATGACCAAACTCTCCACAAAGTCTTAGATAGATAAGTCTTAGATATCCTGGTAACAATCAGTCAAATGGATAGACAAATGGAATAGGGCGAAAACATAAGACCCCTCCAACTCTGTTGGCCGAGGTAATAAAATACAAGACAACAGTAGATGCAGACCATCAAGGAACGTGTAACACATGGGCGCAGTGGACAAGCATGGGAAGCACATGATACTGCAGCACAGGATGTTACATGATAAGAGCAGGCGGTTGAGCAAGTGTTAGGGAGAACATTACCTGGCAGAGAAAAGGTCAGGTGTCAGTGAGAATGTCTGAAATGGAGTCCTTGAGAAAGCAGAAGTGTAAATGAGTTTTGTCTAGTTTGAGGGATTTCCGCAGAACATTCCAGTCCTGAGGAGCAGCAGTCTGGAATGATGCATGACTGAGGGAGGTGTTGGATTTTGGGACTTGTAACTGGATGTAATATGAAGACTGGATGTTGTGTGTTGCAGACACTGAGTGCAGCAAGTGACATGAGATGTTCTGACAAGGTTTTTGGTCAGATTCAATCTGTATGCTTTACGTCCAGTTTGAAAATTAAGCCTTAATATTGTAAACACGGTAATAGTTTAGCAAAAATTCCATCCTGGGATACATGTTCACTGCTACATAAAATCATTCTGTGCTTCTCTGTGCATTCCCTTATTTTGTACTGTGTTGTGATATTTTGAGTGCACCTGCCCTCAACTTACCTTGTTTGCTTCTGCTATAAACTGTGGACCCAGAATGACTTTTGACATCCCCTATAAAAAACATATCTGGAATTGCAAACAGCTGATGGTCATGTGGGTTGAGAGATCAACAGCAGTAGTGTAGAGCAAGAATTCCAGTCAAACAAAGTGGAAGTCACTCCCCTTAATAACAGTCTTGCGGCTGTATTCTGGTGTATTGAGACTACCATAGTTTGAGAAATTGGTATTCCCCTTCTGTGATGCATTTTCCCCCATATGATTGTTCTTGATGTTAGTTAATGGTGGTTCTAGAAAGAAGGGCTTTCTCTTCAGCTTTGAGAGGTTGACCCCCAAACTAGTTTGTTGAAATATTTTCCCCTTTTTAACTCCATTGTACCTATGCTTGAAATATCTTGACTTGATGGCACATTGTCCATGTTTTGTCACTCTGGAATAAGACAAATACATCGGCAAACAGTATGGTCCCAGGGATGAAAGGTACATCGCCAGTAGCTGTTTTTTAACAGTGTTAAAATGTTTTAGGCTGAATTTTTCCTTTAATAGTCCATTAAGTGGCAGCAACAGTGTCAGATGCAGCCAGCTCGTCGCCCTCAACCCTGCTGCTGGCTCCAAGGCCTCTGAACCAGGCGCCACTCTGTCAAGATAAAGGATACGGAAACATTGTCTATAATTAAATGGCTGTCTTTCAGGCAAACACCCATTGATGTTTACTCATAGGGTCTGTGAGATAAAAGCATTAGCGACCATAACCCCCAGCAACCCAACTGGTAACAGAGTGGCGCTGGATTACATACACACACACACACACACACACACACACACACACACACACTCTCTCTCATAAGGCTTTACAAATTACAGCTCAGTGAATATAAACAACTTTGGACAAGGACCTTTTGTGCTTACATGAGTCCCTGTCTTTTAACAGCCCTGGTATTTTATTATCAGGTTACACTTGGGTTATTATTGGGTTATGCGTCATTTCAAGGCAGATATTAATAATGCTGGCTATAAAACACCAATCTAAGATGCTGACATTGCTGACCCCTTCCCATCAATTTTATCAGTGAGAGCAACTTGCCTCCAGCCTCTTCTCCTTGCGGAATCAGCTTCTTTCGAAGTGCAGCCTGGCAGATAATGGCTGTTTTGTTTAGTGGCAGATCTGCCTAAAGTACATAACGTGAATTATTCATCCTTCGGTCAAGATTGGACTGGAAAGCAATTGCGGGACAAACAGTTTGCTGAGTTGGAGACGCATGTAAGGGGGGTCCTTGTCGATGTAACGCTGTGTCTTTAGTGAATGTCTCATGTTTTATTGATGTAAACTTCCTGGCCTCACTTGCTTTAGGAGGCATCAACCTGATGAAATCTGCTTCATGCTTCATTTCACAATTGTGAGGCAGTCACACTGGCATGCAAGAAACTTTCAGCGCTGTAGTACAGTCTCATTCCCTGTCTGCCTCTTTTGTTTTCCTCTGTGCTGCACATACCCTGCAGATTAAATTTCTTTTCAGAACTTTGTGCTGGTGTTTTCACTGAGTACTTGACTTGGCTGTTGTTTCTGCAGGTAAACAGAATAGACTTCACACTTGGGGACAAGACCTTAGTGAATACTCCCTGCCCTCCTCCCGTTTTGATAGGCCTAGCCACTTCCCGCTCAGGCCTTACAGCATCACACTTGTGAGAAGTTTTCTGCTGACTACAAGAAGAACTTCTACTTGACCCTTCTAACACCTTTCCAATTCAGTGAAGATGCTCTTTGATTGTGAAGCCATGCTTATTCAAGGATAAAATCCACACAGTACAGACATGAGTAGGGTTGTGCTAGGTAAAGGGCTTTTAGATCAATGGTCCTCCCCTGAGAGTCACTGACTTTTTGCACCAACAGTAGTGCAGCAACAGTGATTTTATTATGGAGGAGGTTGAAAGGCATCAACTTTCTGCCAAGCGTAGCAAAGGAAGGAAAAAGGAAAAATATCCAAGCTATATGAAGTGGCAGAGGAGCAAAAGTTGGATGGCTGAAGGCTTCTTTCTCTGTGCTGCAAATGTTTAAGGCTTGAAGATACATTAACTGTGTGGGTGCACTCGGCTCGCTGCGATTAGTGGTAACAATCTGGTTAACGTCAGGGTGGAGGTGAAAACTGATTCTTGGTGAGCGCATGTATGCTGGGCTTTTTGCGTAATGTGACGCATGTAAACACGCTACCCGATTTCCTGCCATAACCCAGTTACTCACAATGATTTGGTCTGTTGTGTGCATGTAAACATAATAATTATAGGGATGTCAGTCCTGTCAGCAGTCCTGAGAAGGTGCAGATTCTGCCAACTTTGAGAAAGGATTATAGCTCTACAATTTCTAAAACTAGAAAGTTGTTGCTTTGTCCTTAGAGATTGAGCTGCACTTGACTGTCAGACCTGTTTCCCTCTTTGCTTTATGCAATGTCTGATGGTGGCGCTACCAATAAAAATAGAATTTCTTGACCATTAAGAGGCCATAATATGCACTTAGGTTTTGAATTGAATCCGTGGTATGGTTGTATCCATTCACAGTTGGACGTGCTTTTGTCTTTTGAATGCATTTTTAGCAATCGGAGCTGCGGGTTTGGATCTCAGATGAAATCTGATCAATATGTCCACACATGACACATGTGAGATTAGATTTGCTTTTCCAGTATAATACTTACATAAACATATGGTACAACATTATTATATGTCAATGAACACAGATTAGAACACATATTCTAAGAGTATGTGCTTTCAAATGTTAAAATTTTAATGCGATGCGTTCATTGATGCTGATAAGCTACTTTGTGACCTGATAATCCTGATGGTAATTGCTCATGTTGTACTGCATTTGGTGGCAGTTTCTACTGCAACCAAATCTACTGTTTGGATAGGGCACCGAATATCCATCTTATCAGTTACTGTGTTTTGCACCAAAATTTTAAGAGAAAACTGGACATCTGTGTTTACAACATGGTATCAATTCCAAGTCTCCCCTCCATGATTTGGTCAGATGCTGGACAAGCTGCGAGATCGCTGGACTAACACTGGGCTCTGGGAGAAGCTGGAGCAACGTAAGACTGTGATAACAGAACCCCGTGGTGGAGCAAAGGGAGACTTTGACGAGCTGCTGCAGACTTACTATGATGCCATCAGACACTGTGGGGAAAGAGGTGAGACTCAGTCTGGTATACTGTATATGCTCATACTGGCCTCAGGATTAGTTATTGGTTTTGTTGTATCACACTGAGTGGCCAGTGTGGTGACTTGATATATGTAAATTTGAGCTGAAACAAATGATTATTTTGACAATCTGTTATTCTGACAGTTAATTGATTAGTTAATTAATTGATCCCTGGAAGAGAGGTTAACAATACCATTGTGTCTGCCTTGCTACATCAGGTGATAAAAATTTAATTTCAGTTATCATTACGATGACTGCACTTTTGCCAACATCTGCTCAAGATTCAGTAGGACTGCACTACTACTAGAGCTCTGCAGCAGTGACAGTCTTTAATTTAATCACAGACATACTCTTAAAAATGTCATATTTAAGCAATAGAACGTGAGAGGCCGCGTGTTACAGTAAATAACATCACAGCTGTGATTTGGTCTGTTCAGTTACAGCGGCCCTGAAGTTTGCAAAAAACAGACTGACTAGGAGTGAGCGGTGCTTTGCTGAAGCAATGGCGCAAAACACAAGATTAGAGATCTTTAATGTTATGAGAAATGCAAAAATATTTTCACTTTATTATGAAACTGTGCCAGGACAAATTAGACAGTGGCAGGCAACCACAGTCAAGGTAATAAATTATCATTGCAGCCCTACTGAAAATTGCAGTTGTCATACTCATTTTCCATTGCTTTGATATGAGTTTGTTTTAATGACAATATTCTTCTTCTTCTTCTTCTTCTTTATTCTATTTTTTGTCTTTTTTTTTTTGCAATACTCCAGTTTCATGACTCACTTGTGTTTTTCTTGGTTTTCATTGTTATAGATGGAGCACTGCTGATTGCTGTCTGCAGGGGAAAAGTGAGTGAAGGACTAGACTTCACAGACGACAATGCTAGGGCAGTGGTCACCATTGGCATTCCCTTCCCAAATATCAAAGACCTGCAGGTAAGAATTAAAATAGCCTGGTGCATGCCAGGAGTTAATTTGTGAAGAACTTTTTTTAATTTACCCTTTTTCCAGACTCAGTTTCCCTCAACCTACCTCATCAATTTCTACTCCAGTTAATGATTTCCTGCATTTCCCAGAATGCCTTTTGACAAATACCACAGAATGTGCCTGAACATGCCTGAGCATTTCAGCAGTGAATTTTATGCCTGGGAAGAGCAAAAGTGAGAAATATTGAATAAATAAATTTATATTAAAATTTTGAGATGTGTCGAATATTCATGATAAGCAAAAATGCAATATTACTTATTCCGTTGCAAACAATTTAATTCAGTAATAAGATTAATGTTAAAATTAACATTGGATATTTAGAAATTGTTATCCCCATCACCAGAGGGGTGTTTTGCATGCAGATTTGAATTGTTAAAAGAAGATGATGAAGGATTGGGATAGACAGAGTTTTACTTCAGCTCTTGAAATTGGACTGCAGTAATTTAGTGGCTGAAAACATGGTAACAGCATCAAACAGTTTGAACCCAGTCCCAGTCTACTTAAACAGGTTGACAAAGCTGATGTCTCGAATGTGTCAAATGTGGAACTATTTCACCTACAGAGCCAACAACAAAGGATTCCCAGCTGACATCAAAATCCTTGTGCAAAAGCTTATACAAAGCTCTCCAAGTCAAGTGTTGACACTTGAAGACACGATCCGGTTAAATCGTGTTTTTTCTTTTTTTTTAATATGTTTTTGCCAGATAAGCTGCTGCTATACTGATGTATTCTATGTGCTTCGCTTGTCATAGCTCATTGTTTTTGCTTCAGGTCGGTCAAAACACTACTTCCTTGTTGGACTCACAGAAATCAGGATTGGTGCAGGCCACGTAAGTTTACTGGTCTGGTCAGTCATAGCCTCAGTATCTCACTATCTATTAGCATAATTAGCTAACGCAGTTCAACTTGACAAAGTTCACTAGCTGCCTTTCTCCAGAGACTTTCTATGGTTTTCAAAGCGTTTCTTCCTATCGGAGCATCTGGGTCTTTATCTTTACAAGGTCGATAACGTTAACTGTTCAGAGCTGGTGATCGGAGCTGAGGTTTATCTGGCTAATGTTAGCAACACACAGCTGATTCATAATGTAGTCAGCCTGAAAGCTCATGTTATGTATTACCGTTACGTTTCTAATGTTGTAGAGAGCAATAATGTTAAATGAAAAATAACCATTTTGATATGTCAACTTGTAGGTGACCTTGTACAATTTGCTCTTCTTATTCAGAGTCGGCCTCCTGTTTGAACATTTATGGATGTATTACACCTATATTACCTCTTGCCATTGTGTAGCATAGCCTTCAGTAGCAAAACAGAAAGCAAGCGAAGGTTTGTGTGGGCAGAGTCGCGGGTGAGATGGTATGGGGATTGGTGGAGATTTGAATAGTGGCGGGGACTCTTTGCATATTCATAGATCCGTGCATGAAGGCAAAGGTGTAGAGTTACATCTAAGCCGTTTTAAGGTGCGAAGGAAAGTTTTTTCATGGAAGAAACTTCTTAATATACAATTTTGCTGAACAAATAGGAGTTTTTAAGGGTTTAATTAATGCCTGGAATGGGTCTTTAAATAAAAAAAGATCTGGCAAAGTTAACACTAGATTTGATATCAGAGTTATAATTATGGTGTTATTACAAAATTAGTGTTGAAGAAGGTGTCAGTGGAATGTCCTCATTTGGACCAGGCTCCTGTGTTTTGGATACCATCAACAGTTTCTCTCTCTCTCTCTGTCTCTCTCTCTCCCTCTGTCTCTGTCTCTCTCTCTCTCTCTCACACACACACACACACACACACCCCAAACACAGCATCCGTTCTTGGTGATCCGTAAAAAAAAAATCCCAAAGCGGTAGTGCTGTGTCTGCCCCGTCCTTAGCAGATAAAGCTGACCTTTAAGTTTCTGCTTCTCCTTCCCTCCTCCTCTCGGTGCCTTCACTTCTCTTTACCTTCCTGTCAGAGCATGATGAAGCTTTCTCTAACCTGTTCTGTCAGTGTGGGAAGATGTGTGGGTGATTGACGCTTTCCAGACCCTTTCACCTTAGTCAAAGATGTCAGTTTCAACTCTGCCAACTCTAGGAAGGAGTGCTTTGTCTTTTTTAAATTTTATTTATGTATTTATTTATTTTTTTATTTATTTTTCAGTATTTCTGAAATGGAGATGGATGGACAACACTAGTGATGTATGGGTCAGTTTTTTAATAAGCGCGACCGCCCACTCTGCCAGCTATCCCACCTCTTTGACCCATTTTTATAACGTTACATATAGGGTTGGGCGGTAATGTATAGATTCACGTTCCGTTGACCCCCAATGTTCCCCAATGGCTGATATTAGGGCTGAGCAAAATATCGATATTATATCGATATTGTGATGTAACTAGACTAGATATTGTCTGGGATTTTCGATATAATATAGTAATAAGTGTTGTCTTTTCATGCAATACGTTTGCATGCACACAAGAAACCTGATTATTGAGATTAATCGGGTTAAGTTACCTTCCGCTGATTACTGAAAACCCTCCATATACATGCACTCCTCAATAATCCTGTTTCTGCCCCGCTGCAACCTCTCCCAGACGGTTGCTGCTGCTGACAGCGGGGCTGCAGCTTCTCGCAGCAGGTGGAGAGCGTCTGTCAGTGGGCAGAGAACACAGGTCAGTTGGCCTCTAGTTACGTTAGCATGGGGATTTCCCCAAGCTTCACTAAGCTCAGGAAAATCCTAATTTTCATCAGAGATAACATTGTTAATAAAATAGTTAAGCGTTTTTCAACGAGCATGTAGGACAGACAGTTTTTGCTGTCTGAGCAGTGTACAGTGTGTGTTTATTGTATTTATCAGAACCCGCTTTTTGTAGATGTTTGAGATCTGAGACTAACACACCAATGATTTTACCTGCCACTTTGACAAGGCTATTGAGTCTACTTTTACTGGACAAGTTGATATTTCCATACCAAGCCACAACACAAAAAGTTAAACCTACCATAAAAGAGTGACATTACTGATGTACAGACATTGAAATAGTTCATCTTCCTAAGAAAGTAAAGATGTTGTGCTTTCTTAACACAGTCAGCATTAAGTTCAAAACAGTTTGCTATCAATAATTGTCCCTAGATATTTATAGTTTTTCACCAGCAAGGTGGAGACCTAATATCAACAGTCATGTCCTTTGTTTTAGTGGCATTCAAGTGAACAAATGGCCGATGGAACCAAGACAAAGTCATTGACTGCAGCTCCATGATCCTGTTCCTGATCTTTTAAAAGGCGAACAATCACAGTATCGTCAGCAAATTTTATAATTTGCTAATTCTCATACACATTCTTACAGCTGTTGGTGCACAGAATATAAAGGAATGGAGACAGACAGCAAACCTCAGTGGAGAAGTACAACTATTTAGAAAAAGTAACATTAACAATTTAAAACAGACAAGTTTATCTTTCAGAAGATGTGGCTTGATTTTGTTAGAAGCTGAAGAGAAATTGACAAATAAAAATCTAGCATGAGCTCATGGCTATCTAAGATTCAAGCAGAAGATTTAGTAATGTTAAAGTGACATCCTCCACACATCTGCCAATCCTGTAAAACTGTAAGGGATCTAAGCTTATCTCAGTCTGCCTTAGAACCTCTCTCATTAATGTCTCAAGGCATTTCATAACTACGGATGTAAGGGCAATAGGCCTGAGGTCATTGAGCACCTTAGGTGAACAGACCTTAGCAACCAGGACTATTGTGGGGTGTTTCCAGATGTTTGGGACCGTTGGAAGCTTATGAGAGTCAGAAAAATAAAAATGCTACACAGCTGATCAACACAAGTATTTAGTAGCCTGCCACCAATATTATCGGGGCCTGGGGTTTTCTTGACATTTACTTCTTTAAAGAGCCTCCTAATGCTC
Source organism: Neoniphon sammara (assembly GCA_900302535.1). Taxonomy (NCBI): domain Eukaryota; kingdom Metazoa; phylum Chordata; class Actinopteri; order Holocentriformes; family Holocentridae; genus Neoniphon; species Neoniphon sammara. Next base: position 4,432 of record OMKZ01038674.1, on the reverse strand, counting down.
TGTACATCAATATTCACAGCCTGACAAGACCTTGTCTTCTCCTTTATATTGCAAATTTCAGAAGTAAAATCCCTGTTGTCAAACCTTGTATAAGAATTGTTTAATTCGCCAGCAAGATCAAAATTGAAACTAAAACCACTAACACAAACACTCATAATGTTTCTCACCTGTGACCCTGACATTGTTCTGATTTCCTGCCAAGCTGCCCTTAGATTACTGCTGCCCAGTTCTGCCTCAGTCTTTTCTTTGTACTTTAATCTCTCTTTTTTAATTTATGATTTTTTGGTTTTTAATCCTGTTATCTCGCCAAGCCTTTTCCAAGGTTTGTTGTTCGGAAAAATTCTGATTTCTTTGGTAGGAATTACACAGTAAGAACAATACAAATTATAATCACACACCACCCCAGTAAGTTCTACAATAATTTTTATAGCCTCTTGAAAAAAACAGTCTGGTATACTGGTAATAGTTGCCCAAGGATTTCTTTAAAGTGCTGTAATTAAAATCTCCCAAAATGAAGTTGGGCACCTCAGGAGAAATGGATTGCAAGTTCTGAATGACTCTGAAAATTGTGTCAATGGTAGTTTTTGCATTAGCAAGGGGATGTATTGTTACAACAGTCACAAATATTTGAGGGAATTCCCTTGGGAGGTAAAAGGGCCTTAATGTTGACAGTTAAACTGATAATTAGGCTGCAGCTCATATCACAATGTGTTCCATTTATCTTACCCAAGATAACCACTGAATATCTTTTGCTCATTTTCCTATTATGTTGGTAACAATTTATATGGTGAATAAAAAGTGCTTCTCACACAAGACTTCTTGCATCATCCTTATATCTTTTATAAATTCTGGTGTCTATTTCCTGATTCTCTATTCTCTTTTCAGCATCCCCTCTTAGCATCTTGTCCTTCATTTACGATGTCTGTAGTTTTGCTTGTCCAGCCTGTCCCTTTACCCCTCTCCATTTATCTTCTCCTCCTCCTCATATCTCCTCCTCTTGTCAAGGACGAAGGCTGGCTGGCCCCCAGAGGAGCCCTCGGGGGGTGTAAAGGTCTGTGAGCTGACCCCATTAGACCACTGAGGGGACGGGGACACTGACACTAATGACTGTCAAAGCCATGCAGCTAGCCCTGACAGCATGCTAAAACAGCACAGGTACTGCTGCAGTATGCTGTCAGAGACATGGCAGGCTCTTTAAGGTGTCAGACACACACATGTATCCTAAAGGAAAACCCACCTTTGGCCACTCCGTTAGATAATGCATTGAACATCAATTTGTGCTGTTCAGTGCGTTCCAGGAAATTTTCTCTACATCCACCTTCCCACAGTCTACCTCATTGCTTTCTGCATTTCTTGCCCCCGCTGTTGAATGTAAGGCCGCCCAGGCTACTGGTTAAGGTTAGGGCTGTGGTTATGGTGAGGATAACGAAGCTGCCTTACAGGCAACTTTCAGGGCCAGAAACCCAGGCAAGCCTGCCTCATCTACTTGTGCTACAGTGATGTGATTTTCCATATTTCTGGGAGTGTGTCTCAACAACCCCCATAGAGGGCTTTTTTCCCATTTTG
>OMKZ01038659.1:3596-16174 GCA_900302535.1 Neoniphon sammara | reverse complement strand
AAGAGCAAACTTACTGTTTTGATATAAAACACAAAGAACTGGATCAACTGAACAGAACATACAGTCTGAAAACCTAATGAGATTATATCTGCCATTATTATTCTCTCTCTCTCTCTCTCTCTCTCTCTCTCTCTCTCTCACAGGCAGCAGCAGCCTTGTGGGCCTCAGGACATACTAGACCCCAGCCTCCATCACACATCGAGCCCCGCCCCCTTTCCCCCTAACTCAGCCCTCTTTTTATACTGTTACATACTCAAGATTTACTGGCGGCACTTTGGCTACACTTCCTAAAGCGCCTACATGAAAGGTACTGGACATGCAAAAGCCCTTCGTTTACCAACTGACTCTATCTCCTGTCTATGTAAGCAGGTGTCTCGCTTTGCATCCTGCATTGTAAAGACAGCCTGCCGAGAGAGTGGGACAAATTTATGCAGCCACATTTTGGAAGGCCTTACATGTGGAAGTGTGGCCAAAGTGCCACCGGGTAATGTTATTATATAACTATAATTATTACTATTCTGTATATCATTCATATTAATGTTATTATGATTATTAAATACATGTTGAAGCATGACTTTGCAAAAAAAAAGAAAAAAAAACAATGCTGTACATTTTTAGATATTTTAAAGAAATACAAAAAGGTATTTTTGTAATCAAGACAATGTTTGATCAGTTTAATGTTGTGCTAAAGTGTGTGAGGAACTTGTTTGAAAACCTCAACATTTCCTTCTTTTTCCTTTTTTTTTTCGTATTCGTGCCATTATAAAATGGACAGTTGCCCTGTTATACCAAAGCAGTCTTGTCGGTTTGCTCTTGTCTTTTCTACATGCTGTGTGGATTTGGTTTGTGTACCTTGAGGCGTCTTTACCTGATGAACCAACAGCGTCCCTTCGTCTTGTCCGACCTGACGTGCTTTGGTTCAAAGTGAGCAGCCGTTGTCGTTCACCCTCAGTAACAGTAGCGCCAACACACCTGATTCAGCTCGTACTTGTTTCCTCCACATTGCAGTTTAATGCGATCAGATGTGTTAGAGCCGGGAGAGAAGACGAGCTCACAAAGACGTTGACAGGAATAAGCCATCGCTGGTGCAGGTAGAGTGTGACCCCAGAGACTGCAATGCAAGGCAAACTGAGTCCTGCTATAATTAGGAAATTGCTCCTTCATTGTGTAGCAGGAGGACAGCAGCACACTATGGAGAAACAAAAGACCAAAGGCAACTTTTTTTTTTCTTACACTGGAGAGCTATCTAGGCTAGTGGAAGTATTCCATTTTTGACTGCTTTATAGTCCTCAATCTGAATTCTTATGAAGTATGACTCTTTTTTTTTCTTTTTTCTTTTTTTTTTTTTTGCTGCATGTCTCTTTTGGTGTCACTCCAAAGAGTGTCTCCATGTCTGAAAGGATATTCATCTTAAGCGATTTTTCTCTTTTGTCTATTTTTAGGGAGCCAATGTGATTCAACCTGGTTTTTATAAATTTTGAATTTATATAGTAATGATTGGAGTGAAAAAAATAAGTAATAATGTTTTGTAATCTTGTGTGTTCTGGGCCTGCAATAACTTTTTTGCTGTATGACACATCGCTGAACAACAATATTTCTGTGACATTTTGAGGCCAAAAATCTCATCTCACAGCATTCTTACAAATGGAAATAGTGGTTCCTGTACTTTAATGATCCGTCCAAAGAATAAGTCACATTTTACAGTGATGTGACAATCAGAAATTGAACTAGGAAACAATATCCACCCCAAAATGTCTGCACAATGGTCTGGTTGAATCCTATATTCAGTGTTTGCAATGAATATAAGAATATGCATATCAACCAATGTTCTGAAGCAATTTTCAATACGGAGACGATTTTTCGAGCCAAACGAGGGCATCAAGTTTATTAGAACAAGTATTTACAGGGTGTGTTTATGGATGTTAAGTTCAAAAGTCCACAGAAGATGCCCATCATGTTATTCAGTGTAAGTATTATTGTAACTTTAATTGTATATTCATTTGGTAATTTTTGAGAGCTTCTTTTTGTGTTTGTATCTGAGTGATTGGAACTTATGTGATATACTGTTTTACCTAGATAAATTCACTGTGAAATTCAGAGAAAAAACAAGCTCTTTGAAAGAACGCTAGGATCATTTTGTGTTTGCTGACAGTAAGGTGCAGAATATCCTGGACATTGATATGACGATCCCTCCTTTTGTCAATGGCAAAATGATACTCCTTTATCGTTTCAATCTACTGTGTGAGTACCTGTGTGTTCTGTGCATGTTCACGGCATGTGTGTGTGTTCCTTTTTTTTCCTTTTCTTTTCATAATGCATACAGTACTGTTGATATTTATGTATTTTAGCCACTGTAAGGAGAAACTGTATTTCGGTGAATTGCAGAGGTTTGTTTGTTTGAAACCAAAAAAAAAAAAGTGATCAAAAAAGAGAAGTTTTTATGAAAATGTTAAATGAAGACATTTCAGGCCATCAGCCATTAAAGATTGACGTCATCCCTGCTGTCATGATTAGATTTGCTGTCGTTTTTTTCCCTTTCTTCTTCTTCTTGCGTGCGCCTCATGAAATATGCTCAGTGTAATGGAAGGAATGAGCTTCAAACCCAAGCTTGTATTTTTTTTATTCCAAGTCAAGCACGTCAGAAGAATCCAAAATAATTGAGATTAAAATTTTGGCTGCACTTTAATACACATAGAACACAAATAGAAATCACATCCACATTCGTTATTCCCTGTCGCTCTCACACATTTCTCACCTCCTCCACAGCCTCGGGGGGACATCAGAACATGGTGCAGGATCGGATACAGTGGTAGGTGCACCTATGGGAGCAAGTGACCCCTCTGTCCCCTCTATAAGAATAGCCCAGCTGGCTCAGGGGCCGGCTACTCAAGAGACAGAGGGCACTGCCAATTTAATCTCTCCTCTCTCTCGCCACTGTTCTCTTTTTTCCTCTATTCAAGAGGGGGAAGTAAACGCATCCCGTCTCCATTTGTCTGCTCGGTCACACCAGCTTCTCGCATGACGTGCACACCTCCATGCTTTGATGAGTAAGGGGGGGTGTTCAGACAATGTTTCTCATAATGGAAGCTAAGTGTGCCAAAGCAGTGTGAGGGGTAAGGGATAAGTTAAGGTGTTTTTAGGTGTGTAGGTGGGTGTGCTCGTGCATGTGTGTGCATGTTTATATGAGCGTGTCTATGCATACGCCCAACTGGCAACACTTCATAATGGCGTTAGTCCCCTTGACAAGTCCATTAGAGAGGTGTTGCTGTCATCTTTCGCTCATGCTCTTCCCAGCTATGGCATACGCAAGATTGAACGTGTCTGTGACTTCCTGTGACAGAGGACCTTCACTGCTTCCACATGAATTAATGGTGCATTTCACGTACTCATCGGATTCATAGTTCGGCAGCTCCTACTCCTCCTCCTAAGTTAGATCTTAAAAAAATCCAGTTGCATTCATGTGCTTCGGAAAAACAACCAATGCATTTGGGGACTTTGTGTATCAAACATGACTTTATGTTTTAAAATTTCAGCTATGGCTCTCTGAGGTAGTTTCAGATCAAGTTTGTTATCATTCACAGAAAACTCTGTGCTGTTTGAAATGTCTCAACAGGGCCAGTTCGTTTTACGTTTAGAATCCTGATTTACCCAACTTATATGACTTGGTGTTCATGTGCACTTTCTGCTGCAAAACTGGAATATACAATGAATCTGACATCACATGAACAGGGCATAAGTCTTCAGACTGACTTCGGTGCCGGTGTTTTGCTTTGAGTCATTCATCAGTTTATATGATATCAGGCCAATAATGGCCTTTGTTTCGTTTTGTTTTTTGAATACTGAATATGCCCATGCCTTCCCTCTGCAATATGAAAGACGTTATTCTTTAGCTCCTTTTTTATCTGCATTTTCCTCATCTTTCTATTTTGTATTTGCAATATTTTCTTTGCTCATTTTGTTTATTCAAACATTTCATCAAAAATAAATTTATGATGGTTTTCTTTTCTTTTTTTTTTGCTTTCAAATTTAATGTCATCAAATATAGGCACAAAATATTGGCTATCAGCAGCCTGACTTACACAAACTTTTGGAATCATATCGGTTAAAATAACATTGGCCAAACCCAAATAGAGAGGCACTGAAAAGCAGTTTTGCCTCATTGCATGGCATATTATTTTCAAAATATGGCTTCACAGACCTTGAGAAGCCATCTGATATTGGCCTCTTCAACATAACAATGACATTGCTGCATATTTAATATGCATAATTTTTTGTTGTTTTAGTAAAGGAGAAGCAATTTCTGGTGTGATTGTACAACCTAGGCAGCCCCTCAATTATAAATGATAGCTAAATTCATCCTTTTCTATGCTGCAGAAAAACATCATCATCATCATCATTAATCATTCACATTCACCATCATTCTAACTACAAAATTCACAAATCTGTTAAAGATTACACAGCATGTACACATCCATAATTCCAAATAAATCCCAAGTCTCTGAGCAATAGAATTGGCTCTGGTTCAGATCCTCAGCTCTGACTAACTAGTGACTCATCACTGAGCAGCCTGTATGTGTCTCTCCAAAGGTCTGCACAGTCATTGCCTAAACCGTAAATGGCCAAAGGGGCTTGTGGTTTCTTGGAAAGATTACCCAACCGGTCCTTGACACTCCCCTCTGTGCAGCTGTGATCATTATTAATTCAAATAATTCATCGACTCAACAGTGACTCTGTGAATTTGGTTCGATTCTTTTGAAGGGAAGAAACCACTTTTGCTTTCTGTGTCCCTTACGTCTCTTTCTCTTCCCTCTATCCTCATCCTTTCTCAATCCTCCTACCTCTCCCTAGCTTTCTTATCCCCTCCTCCTTCTCTCTAACCCACAGTTTGGCTCTCCCTCGGGTGGGCCCCTACACCCTCAGTGTCATAGCAATCAAAACACTGAAGACTCTTGCCACTTTTTTCCTTTTTCTTATGGATTTCATGGCATTATGGTCTTCCAAACTGGTATAGTTAAAGTCTTTTAATACTAGACAGTTTTTTTTTTTTATTAGAGTGAAAGATCCAACAATTGACAATGGCACTGTGTAGGTGTGTCTGTGTCTGTGTGAGGTGAGGAGTTAACTGAGAGATTACATCATAGAGTGAAGATGCAAGGCTCAACCAAGCCTTTCCTTTCAGATAATTCAGAGCTCCACATTGCTACCTACTGGTGATGAAAAGGCATTACAGCATCCACTTGTCTTAACACGGTCACCATGATTCATCAGGAATTCTTTTGCTTTCTGTTTTTACAGTCTGAAGTATCAATTTGACTTTCTTGAATAGAAAAGAACAATTTTGCTATGAAAAATCTTGACTGTGGCCACTGGACCCTTCCTCGTCTAAGTTATCACCATTATGTGCTAAATAAACAAAATATTATGGACACTTACTCTTCATGAAGTTGAGGGGAAGCCGAGTAAAAGGCATTATTTCTTATTGATTTCCCCTTTTAAATCTGAACCAATCACAATGGAGATGTACATAAAAGACAGGCAGGTGAGTTAGAGAAGAATTTTTAAGCTTTCAGGTGTGGATGGTGCAAAAGTAGGTATAAAAATTCAATATGAGGAAGATGTGCAAGATTTTGTATATTCAATGCATGTCAAAAACCCATCCAATATCTCATAAGGGCAAGGGAGGAGGTAAACCCAATCTCATTCATTTTTAAGTGACCAGAAAATGGAAAGTAGCCTGCCACAGTAGAATCAAACAGAAGGAACGGAGGACCACCAACCCGTTTCACCAGCGCTACAATCAACAGCCTCACAGTCCCAGAGCCTAACAGCCCCTGAAGGGTCTCAGAGGACTCCGCTCCCCGTGGTGGGTTCAGGGGAAACCAATGTTCAAAGCAGCCAGGTCTCGGCCAGATTAGCCTGGGGCGCGGCAGGCTTATACCTCCATGAAAGAGGGTGCCACTCAGGGCTCGGTGGGGGGCCTGTACCGCGGCTGCGATCGATAAATGCTTCCTCTGAGGCAGTACAGTTGCGTTTGTATGTGTGTGTGGTGGAGGAGGGGAATCGGGTGGGGGTGGGGGGTTCATTAGGGTGATGAGTTTAGCCTGTGTACACTTTTACAAATAGCTAGGATGTTTATTAGTTATTAAATACCTGCTCAGTGGGAACTTTCTCACTACTAACCAGTAAAGGCTAAATGCTGCTCCTTTTGACTTTTGCATAAGTTTTTGTGGCTCCAGGGAGCAATTCAGCATTGTTTTAATGGAGCCAGATGCACCACTGCAGAAAAATCTGCATTTTAAGTCATTTGGTCTCATATTCAGAGTTAAAATTTTGTTTTTCTTAAAAAAGGTGAGAAAAAATCTGCCAGTGGGATGAAATAATCCCACTTTTTTCCAATGCAGTTTCACTTGGGAATTTTTCTGGGGAAAATGTTGCAGAATAAAGCAGATCAGCCCATGAGTATCAAGAAAATTACTCTTGATTCAAGAAAATTCTGGAAACAAGTGGATTAGCAGCAGAAGCATGGAGGATTATCTCATCCCATCATCGATGGCGCATAAACTCGCACTCAAGATTGCAAGACCACATGGGTGCATACTAGAACAAAGCCTGCGTTTGCAATTTTATACATAAAGGAAACCATGTGGCAGCACATTCTGAACAGGGCAAAATGATACTGTTGGCATCATTGTTGAGGCTTTAATTAGACAGAAGGTAAATCTGAATGTGCTTGATGAACCTATACAATCTAGATAGCTTTTAAGGTTAGACATACATCACATTACACACTATTTAATACATTTTCTCATAACATTTATCGAACATCTTTGTGATATGATGTTAAAACTGCATTAATGATGGAGCAAGAGGTCAGCATCAGTGTACATGCTGTGGGTTTTATCTGCCAGCAGCCTGAGCTTCCTCCTGGTCCAGCTGTTTCACTTCACGAACAGTTGAGTTAGCGCCATGATGGAGGTTGGCTCTGTGTTCTCTGCATATCTCATCCCAGTGAAAGCTCAATGGATCATCTGATAATAAGTCAATGACATGGGCCTGAAACATACACGCACACACAGATGAAGTTTAAGATCGACTTTGCATGCACCTTGCTTGCACCTCCCTGAAACATATCATGTTAACAAAAAGTGCAATCTTCAGAAATAGAATTGACAAGAGAACCTTGACTAGCCTTTCATTTGAATTTAGCTAAACTCGTGAAGCCAGATTAAGTGTCCTCCCACCTCCTGCAGGGCCATTAAGGTGAGAAGCATGTCTCCAGAGCGTCCCGCGGCAACGTCATTTTTCCGCAGAAATTCATTTACCAAGGAGGCCCGCTTGCTTCTCAGGATCAGTTCTTGATCCTGCTCCCTGTTGAACGGCAGGTTTTGCGTCGCCTTAACAATGCTGCACACACACAACGTGGTACTGTTACCTCAACACAGTCATCAGACAGATAGTGCAGGTCAAGACCAAGGCTGTTTCCTCTGAAGCGCCTGATCTATTTCATGCTTCTCATTCCATCCTGTATGTAAGTACTTCATGGTACACTGGACTTCCCACCACAGTAGGTTTTGCTCTGCTACATACTGACTTGCTTAAAAACCTGCAATCATATTGTATGCCATGCCACTTGAACGCACATGGTGGAATGCTGACTGTGAATTGTATATAGACTGATTGATATGTTTAGTATGGAGGGTCTTTCTGTCCTAGTACTATATTTGTCAACATGTAGTGAGATGATTAATTGTTAGACATCAATATATTTCTGCACCAACCTCACCCACATAGATTCCTGTTGCAGTCAGTGATGAAAATAATCATCTACTGGAACATTGCTACTGCATTACACAGCCACACCTGCTTGGTCCTTACCTCTCCAGCTCCCTAAGAATCGGGATGGCCTCTGCCATGTTCTTGCTTCTGGCCTCTTGGAGCTCAATGACCTCCTTCGGGGTGATCACGGTCAGGATGTCCGATTGCTGCATCTTGCTGCTATTGGACATTACCTCTTCGATGATGACATCATTCAGATCTCCCTCCTTTTGGCATTAGTTGTTAGAGAAAGGAAAGTGGAGGTGAGGGTGGTTGGTTGTGTTGTTCAACCAGATACAGTAAGGCACAATGGTTTACAAAGAACAGCAAAAAAGTATGTTTAATTTCTATTAATATTGATCGTCATTCATTGTCGTACAACAGAATTCTGTTGTCTAAACTGATGATAACAAGCAAATGTTTAGTTAAAATTAGGCAGTACAGACTTTAAGGAAACCTTACATTATCACTCAGTTCAATGGAGTGAACACTGATGTGATTTTTTAACTGGATTTTACATACGTGAGTCATATCGTGATTTATATTGATAATGGAAAAAAATCCTTCTGATTATTGTGATATTGATTTCAACCACATCGACCAGGCCTATGTAATGTATGATGCAATAGAGTGAGGCCAAAGTTAGCTGACTCACCGAAGACAGGGAGGACTCTGTGGAGGTCATGTCTTCATCACCCATGGCATCTACCAGGTTGGTGGTGAATACGGCAACCAGCAGATTAGTCATTATGAGGGCTGCGCTTGTGATGAAGGTGATGAAATAGAGTGATGCTAAAAAGTATATCCCACTATCAATGCTGCATGGGAGGAAACAGACATGAACATTATTTATAGACCGGAAGCACTTGAAACAAGTGGGATTATCTCATCCCACTGGCAATTTTTTTCACTTGTTAAGAAAAACAAGATTTTATCACTGAATATGAGACTAAATGAGTTATTAAGATCGAGATTTTTTGCAGTGTATTGGTAATGTGCTTAGAGAGAGGCAGAAATGACAGGGTAAAAGGAGAGGGAATGAAATGCAGTAAAAGGCCTGGAATCAAATCAGGGTTGCTGTTACAGAAACTTCCCCTCATGTTTAAACCACTGGGACACCCCAACTGTGACATTTAGACTGCCATACTGAAATGGTTGGTTGGTTTTAGTGGCCGTGAAGCTTGCAGCAATGCTTACTCACTAGATTAAAGAGCATATATTACTAGCATTTGGATCTATGTGCTATATACACAGAATGCTGATTGCATAGCACGTACTCATCAAAGCCTCTGTAGATTTCCACCCATCCATCCTGAGTGATGCAGATGAAGACAGTATAGAGGGCCACAAACATGTTTCCAAAGGCTTGTGGCAGAGCTGTTCTGAACGTCATTACGCCTAATGTCGCGAACACCTGATGTGACATACAAACTCAGGAAGCACATGGGAGCATATAAATATTTTAAATCTATCCTGAAATGGCCAATGGAAGTGGGATGGAACAGGCCAAAGAGCGACAACAGGGAGAGGGGTCAACTTGGAAATGGAAAAGGATTTGGAGGTGTAATGAAGATGGAAGGTGGGTGAAGAGTGTCTACAAACAAGACACAAAAAGAGTGTGAGTGTTGTTTACCACCATGATGATGAGGAGGACTAAGAAGATATAGAACATGTCTGGCAAGGACCGCACGAAGACCTTGAGCAGCACAGCTGCGCCAGGTATGTATACAAGGCCCTTGACACAACGGATGGCTCGCAGCACCCTGCAGCACACACACAAACTCACAGACTCACACATGCAGATGTACTAACAGTCTGACTTTGCCAGGGTGTGATGGAGGACTAGGACTGTGTGTGTGTCTGTGTCTGTCTGTCTGTGTTCATTCCCTTACCTCATGCCCTTCAATAAATTCACATTACTGTCAGTGTAGCACATTGATCCAATTATCAAAGATAGAGCCAAGATGAAATCCAGAATATTCCACGGATTCTACCAAGACCATGAAAGAGAGCACAGGGACAAAAAACACAATGAAGAAAGACAGAAAGATTGAACACTTCATAAAGGGAAATGGCTGTAATTTTACATGCTTGTTAGAAATGAATTGTGGTGAAAATTAGTTGCCTATGTAGCATCCACTGTAAATGTTCAGCCCTGAAAATGAGCATCCATCTATCACCGCAATGGTCAAATAATCATCACAAATCTCAATATTTCAGCTGCTGCAGTCATGGTCTGGTCTGGGTCTTACCAGCCAGAAGTGTCTGAAGTTGTACCACCATTTGAGCAGGATCTCGCAAATCAAGATGGTGTCAATGACGCTTTCACCAATGTGCAAGGCAGCGTAACTCTGCAATGGAGAGAACACAACGATGATGCTGAATAAAATGGACCAAAAGGATCAAATTCTTTGGGCCAAATTCTTTCCTGGATTATTACAGGATAGTTCACATTTACAGTATTGAAGTAAAGGGAGACAAGCTTCCAGCCAACTCATACGTGCCCTGGAAATGACGGGGTCAGTCTGGAAGATGAGGATAAGGCAGTTGGCCACGATCACCAGGAAGCTCAGGAAGAGGAACACAGGGTGCTCCAGTATGGCTCCCACTAGCATCTGGAAGTGTTGGATCCCTGCGTGCAAGTCATCCTGAAGCCAGAGTGTCAAGCTCAAAGGTCATCACAGATTGGCTTTTAGATTGATGTGAACACCTGTCATCTCAGTGTTTAAAGTACTGACATATACCATGATAGAGTAGCTAAATGACTATTTTCATGTACTCCTTTTTGATCATTGCACCTAATACAATACCGCTTGCTGGATGATGTCTCCCTTGTCGATAACCTCTGGCGCTTCTTCTACTTCACAAGCAGACACTTTCTTCTTTGCTCTCCACTGCATCATAAATAGAGCACTTCATGGACTATTATCAAACCCACTGAACATGAATAAACAGCGGCAAACAAAACATGTGAATGACGTTCAAAATCTTGCATCCTGCTTTTCCACAGTATTTTTCAAATGTCTCTGTGGGGCAACAGGATGCAAAAAAAAGAGGGTAACTTATTGGAGCATTAAGTTTCATGCTCCAAGACTATAAAAACATTAGAGACCTGAAACCACTACAAAGCATGAGGACATGAGGATTGCAAAGGTGGCCTGCACCTGCACACATGATGAGGAATTTTTAATCTTTTTATTTTACAATCCAAAACTTTCCCATTTTGTGTAATGTTAAACCATCTGTGGACTACATGGATGAAACAGGTGTAAATTTACTAAAGTACTTTAGTACTGTTCTGAGATACTGGCACTTTCACAATATTTCAGTTCTGTGAGACTATAATTTTACTCCACTATACTCCATTACAATAATGACATGATAACTGTAGTCAGCTGGTGACTTTGCAAGCTGCTAAAAAGAGCAGCCAGAAAAGTGTGACAGCTTGTCCTGCTCCTACTGATTTACTATCTCTTTCGTCATTACATTATTTTTACCGTCATCATCTGCTATTGCCCTACTTTTCCTGTGAATCATGGGCTTCAATGGTAGCCTACTCACACCCTCAAGATAAAACAGACCAAAGAAATTAGATTTTTCTGTCTTCTTAATGTTTAGGCCTTTATGTTTGTTTGGATATATGTAAGGTTGTCTGTTAAAAGTGATATCATAACTTTGGTGTAAGCTCAAACATAGTAGTTAGATACCTATTTTGCTAAAAATGATTTTGGTCGTCATGGCAACTGGGAGTCACAGCTAACGGCCTATCGATAGCTAGCTATAGCAATAACTGATGGAAAATAATTGACAGTCTAATAGCTACTTCATTTTAATTCCTTGTGATAAGCAAGTTAGTATTTATTAGCACAAAATGTTTGCTATCTAACTTTTCGAATTTAGCCATAAATTATCCCTGGCCGGGATACTTTGGTCCTGTTCAAGGCTAGTTAACTTCTTAAACCAAAGGTTCATGGATGACTAATTAAAAGTTAGCAAATATAGCATCTGAATTGTTGCTGTTGTTAACTTACCCAACATTTAATTGAGGGGTTTCTGTTCATTTTTTTCATGCAATTTAAGTATTATGTGCAAATATAGCTTTTGCTATCTCGTCTGTAGGCTATACCTTCCTCTTGACTCTTCAACACAGAATTCCAAATTAACCCTAGAATTCCATTTTTTTTTTCTCGGCTGTTAGCCTGTTGAATATCACTTTTAAATTTGCTTCCCTTTTTTATTTTAAGATTTATTTATTTTGTCTGTTTTGTTTGCTTCGTTTTGTTTTCAGAGTAATATTTATGCTGGCACGTTATCTGGGTCCAAATGAGTACTACTTTGATATGAATTTATTGCCAAACCACAGCAAAACACAGCAAGCATCCACACAGCCTGTTTCACTATTTTCCCTAACGGTTGTAGGCGATGTAGAAGGCGACGATAGGCTCTGATCCAGTTTCTACTTTCGATTACCTATTTGATCAAGTCCAGGGAGGAATCTGTGTCTAATCCAGTTATTGTCAGCTATATCAAACTCCATAATCACCCCACACAGGAATCCATGTTTCCACTGAGAATTGAACCCAGGTGCTCTAACGTGACAGTAAAACCATTCAGGTAATGCTGGAGACAAACTTTTGTGAATATACAAATCTGCGCCTGAATCTATAGTAATTAACAGCTTTAAAATATATATATATATATCCTACATGTAGACCAAAACAACAGCGACATCTGCTGGCCAAGAGGCACTGCATGCAATAGGG
>OMKZ01038650.1:19771-33047 GCA_900302535.1 Neoniphon sammara | reverse complement strand
TGGGAGAAATCTTTGATATAGAGAGGGAGGGAGGGATGGATGGGAGAGGTAGGGAGAGAGAGAAGGAGGGAGGGAGGAGGGGATGTCAGAGAGAGCAGCGGGGAGCTTGGTAGAAAGGGACTGGTGAGAAAACATCATCAGATAGATCTGCTCTCAGGCCCTGCTCCCGCCCTGATTGCCTTCACATAAGGCCGATTTTCGCATTTTAAATTCTTGACATTTTGTTTTTCTACGTCCCCTCTCTATTCCTTCTTAGCCCTCTTCTATCCTAGCTCTTCTATCTAGATAGTTCTGTGTTCGCGGCGGCTTTCACCCTTGAACTCCGTCTTCTTCATTGTTTGTAATGTTGATGCTCCAGATATTGAAGTTTATTAAACCGTTGCGCTCCGTTACATCACCCTGAGTGTGAGCATCAGCTAAATGCCTGAAATGTAACGTGTTAATGGAATAAATGAAATTAAAACTGTGTTGCACGGCACTTCAAAGTAAAGCGCTTGAAAATAAAAAAAAGGAAGCGATGTAGTAAGCAAAAAAAAAGGCAAGGGGGGAAAGAAAAGAGAGACAGGGAGGGATGGAGAGACAGAGAAGAGGGTGGAGGGCGGTGAGCGGGGGAGCAAGGCAGCGAGGGAGGGCAGATTAGAGAGCATTTTACACTCTGAGCGTTTCATCCATCAACACAATCTGCAAAGCTTTGAGGAGGGAAGAGATGTGCAAGCTTTTCATCCAGAAATGTTTGCTCTGCACTGCACCACACACAGTGCTCTCTCTCTCTCTCTCTCTCTCTCCATGCGTGTGTGTGTGTGTGCACATGCATGCATGCCTGCAGAATCAGCTCTGTCAGTCAAGCACGGCGAGCAGTTCAGTTGAGCACCCAAAACCAACCAAGAGAGCACAGATCACACGGGCTGAAACACACGTCCACCTAACAAAAGCTGATAGAAAGCCAAGCCACACACAACCGCTGCAGGCTGTGACACACAGGGCGACGATTCTGACAACTCTGATGAGCAACAGTCTCCGGCAAGTTGGCTCGGCGTTTGCTGCACGAGAGCATGTTGTCTCACGTAAAGGTCTGAATGTATTTTTGACGCCGTGTCCCACTTTGGCGCCCGTCGCTGGATGTGTTACCCGTCCACACTGTCCCCAAAACAGCTAGGCGTGTTGCTACCCACAACACTTCTCCCATAATCAAAAATCTTCCACTCTGCACATACAAATGAATCAAAGATAAGCTGTGCCAGATTCATTCATTATTGCAGCATTCAAAGCAACTTTTGGATTCATATAAGCAGTGAGTTCCTCGGTTTCAGTCACTGGATCCCCTTCTCCTCTGTCCTCTGTCATGACTTTAAATAATCAAAGAGTTCAAGTGCAAAAAATGGATAAAAGACATTCCTGGAGATCAAAAACATACTGACTATTGTCTGTAATATTTCACATGGTATAATTTCTGAATCCAAAATGCTAAATTTTTGGCACAAAGCCCCTATTGCCCATGCATTAGCCTCTGATTTTCTTTGCCTAGTATGATTTTTTTTTGATAGATGCTATCTGGAAAAAAATAAAATAATAATAAACAGGTTTATAGAAATGAATAAAACTGGAGAAATCTGCTTTTGCATATGAACTCATCCTTGTTTGACACATTCCTGCCTTTTATATTCCTTTTATGAATATATGTGAAATCAATAAGGGACTACAGGTCTCAACTGGGTTCACATGGTCAGTCTGTTTCATCAAGTAAACAGACACTCTAATAGTTTGTCTACACAGTGGATTCCTCTGCGGCTTGTCTACTGTTGCTGATTTTTATTTATTTTTTAAACATAGCAGCTCATTTCAAAGCGATGGGCTGCCAGACGAGGCCGGGGTGATGCGGCTTTTCAACTCAACCCTGGCAGCAAGCACTGAAGATCTGACTCTCCATCTCAGTCTAATAGCGTGTCAGTTGTGTGTGTATGTGCGTGTGCATGTGTGTGTGTGCGTGTGTGTGTGTGTGTGTAATAACTGTCTTGTTTTTTCCAGACAAACTTCACAGCCACTTTTGGTGTCAAATATCTAATTCTGTTCTCGTCTGCTTTAACTGACCTTTCGTGACACTGCTACACCTCTCATTTACACACACACACACACACACACACACACACACACACATACACACACACTGCAGAGGTCCCTCTCCTACGCTTGCCAGGAAAGTGTGTGCGTGCTTGTGCATTAGCGCGCGTGCGCATGTGTGTGTGTGTGTGTTTATGCTGTTTATGTCTGCATAGGATGATTCTATTATTACCAGTGCTTCCAGTTGTTTGTGAGTCCACCTCTGCTTTCATCTGTACGCCTTGAGCATTTACTTAGCGATCTGTCAGAGTCAATTACAGGTGCATTTCTGATTTAAACTGGCAGCCGAACCTGGTCACATTGTTATGATTTGGTAAGCCGAAGGGGGGAAAGTCAGATGGAAAAAAAAACATTGTACTTATAATTAAAACCATGATGACAAAAATGACCCCAAACACACAAGCAAAACCCAACAAACACTGGCTGTGCCTTGAGATACTTTCAGACTTTTAACTCTTTGAGAAAGTCATTTAGAGAGTGTTTTTTCAGTCACCTGTTTCCCAGATAATAAAATATAAATTCAGTTACCATGAGTTTATGATTGCACTGTGGGAACACCATCACTCATTAAATTATCAATCAATTCACGTGTTTACCTTGAGTCTCTCAGACACCCCGTCAGTAAAGCTGATGGTGAACTCCTCCACTTTGGGAACCTTCAGCCTCTTCTTCTCTGTCTGGTACTCCGTGCGGGTTTTCACCACCACCTGGAGAGGAGAGAGCACCAGCAGCTTAGTATTCAGGTATGAAGGTGCAGGTGGAGGCACGACACCAAAGGAGCGAATGGTGACAAAATGAGGTCTGTGAAGTCAACAGAGAGAGAGACGGCTATGACATCCTGGTGGCTCAGAGGACTGAAGCCATACCATGGACGTGTGAACTCGTGGGTTTCAAGCTGACTCACAACCTGCTACTTGTCATCCCGCCATCCTCCCTGCTCTCTCTTATAGTTCTTCCCACTGTTTATGTTTTGATGAAGCAGAAATCCCAGAAATAAAAGTAACCTTTCAAAGAAGAAATATCCAAAAGTTGGAAGGGGAGATAGAAGGATACATAACTGAGTACGCTGAAAAACAAATCATTGAGTCTCATATTCAGTGCTAAAATCTTGTTTTTCTTACAAGTGAAAATATCTGCCAGTGGGATGATTTAATCCCACTTGTCTCCATTGCAGTTTCACTTGTTTCAGGGATTTATAAATCTGCATATATCTGTTGAAACAAGGCAGAATGAGGCAGATCAGCCTACTGGTATCAAGAAAATTACAGTTTATTCAAGAAAATTGTGGAAACGAGCTGATTAGCTTTGAAAACAAGCAGGATTATCTCATCCCACTGGCAGATTTTTTTCAGTTCGCTTTGACAAAAACAAGATTTAAAGATTGAATATGAGACTAAGATGGAGATTTTTTTGCAGTGTAGACACTGAATCTCAAGAAAGATAAAAGCCCACACACAATGGCACAGCTGTCCATATATCATGATATAAATATCCAAATAAGAGCCGTTCCTAAACTGCAGCCCCCACTGGGACCGATCCTAGAATGGGCACAGGAGCAAACCATGGCCAAATGACCCCCAGTGGCCTGCATTTACAAAATGTATCCTACAGGAAAACGCCGGTGCCAGGCATCTGTCAGAGGTCCGGTTTAAGCTGCGGAGCCACGAATCAAGGCCCCGAATCAGAGGAGAAACCGCTGTGCTTTGTAACAGCAGCCAGAGGAATGAAGTGCCAGGGTAGTGCAGCCCTGCCCCAAAACTGTCAATCCAACAGTCCTCAAGCAAACAGGTTCAGAACTGCAGTCAAAATACAGCGGTCAGCATGAGAGGGACGGAGGGAGGAGAGACGGGGTGAGAAAAAGAAAAAAAGAAGAGAGCTGGAGATAGAGACAGACAGGGATGAACAGGCTTAAAGAAATACTAGTTGGCTCCGCTTGGTTGTGTCTAAATAATCAATCATTTATAGCAAACGTTCACACTTAACAAGAGATTTATCTTGTTTTTCTTAGACTTTCAGTTGTATTGTGGAGGGTTTCTGGTTCAAATCCTGGAAGAGTTGGGAAAATCTGGGTGGGGAATTAACGCTTTCTGTTTCCTCAACAACTACTGTCAAGGTGCCTTTGAGTGAGGCGCTAATCTCCAGTGGCTCCAGTGGAGCTGTTCAGTGGCCAGCAGCAGAAAAAAAAAAAACTGTGGTTGTACTGTGCATGAGTGTGTGCAGCTGTGTGAGTGTGAGGCAGGGCGCTGCGGAAAGACGACATGCATGCTGCAAAAAAATCTCCACCACAACTCTTTCCTTTAATCAAGTGTTATTTTCTTGATACTAGTGGTCTGATCTTTCTTATTCTGCCTTGTTTCAACATATATAAACTTAAAATTCCTGAAACATATGAAATTGCATTTGAAACAAGTGGGATAATGTCATCACTACTGGCATAATAAGATTGGAAAATGAGACTAAATGATGTTTTAAGATGGAGATATTTTTGCGGTCTATTCTTATTTACTCTTCCCCGGAAAAAGAAAGGGTAGAAAATGTGCATTTTCATGCCCACTGTTAATGTCTACAGTACATAACAGACCGAGAAACATCCAGTGGATTTATCAATTATTCACTCACACAAGCTACAGAATAACCAGCCACAGGAATGTTTCATATTCAAGTTTTTCATATCTACACTGAATATACAAAATATGAGGGGCATTTCTGTGAAATTGAATTGCAGCCTCCTCACATCTCAACTGCTTGAAGCCACCTTTTTCATCCACATCTCCTTTGTGACAAGTACAGATTTAGTAAGTGAAATCAATAATGGGTTTTACCTGGATTCAGCTTATCAAGAAAAGAGTAAACATCCCTGATACTTTGAGCATTCAGCACATAATAATGTGTACCAACAGGCAAAGGGGAAGAGAAATAGTGGAAAAGGGAATAGTGAAAAATAGGGTAAGTGAAAGTGAAATAGTGTTTTGTATGAGAAGTCAGAGAAGATGTAGATGGAGTGAAAGAGAACAATGTCTCCAATGTCCTTGTAATCCTAATTGTGCTGCTTCTGAGCAACACTGTGAGTCACTTTGAGACAAAGGCAAAAATGCTGCGCTCACAAACTGGCTCCACTATCTGAATAACAAAGCTGTCAGTTGGCTTTATGAAGCCCTTATCTGAGCGTTGAAGGCCGCAGTAGGTGTACTGCAGACAGAGCAGTTGATTGGACCCCTGAGGCTCCAGCGCCTCACGGGTTCCAATGCGGCACCGCCACATTTCAAACTTGTCACAGTCATAAATAATGTCTCAATTTTGCCTCGTTTTCCCATTCTCTGACTCACTTCACAATCACGTTGCTCGGAGCCTCTAGGTTCAAATGCACCATGGCGGCGCTTTATGTCGCTCCATTATTTTGTCTGCCCAGGCTAGACCTCTCACTCCTGTATTTCATATTACCTAATAAAGCGGTCATCAATCAACGTTGCCTCATTTATGGAGCCCTTTGGCGATCAACAGCTCGTAGAAAGTTACTGAACATGGCACCTCAAGCGCTGATTAGCCAGGTTCCCCTACTCCCTGACAACTCCTGCGTTTATGAACAATGAAATTTTGCTCGACAAAGCTCGCCAACAAAATGCATCGCATAAATGATGCGGCCCCCGAACACTGCTGGTAGAAGGAATGAAAACAACATAATCACAACTTACTCAGTAATTATCCCAGTACTTGCAGCAGCACAGCCTAATTTTTTTTCTCTGCTGCAGTTTCTATTTGTGGATACTCCAGCAGTCATAACTAGTTAATGCAAAGGAAGACCGATGTCTTGACACATTTGGATGCAGCCTCTGGTCCTGAAGTCACTATTCCAAGCCAGTGCAGGCCATTTTTTTATTTTACTATACTGTAAACTTGCTTGGATTAATGTGACATTTTAAAGTCTTTACGACTGACACAGATCTGTAACAGGCATCACACAGCGAAAATCCACCTGTTTTAGTTCAGTGGAAGGGCAATACATAATAGCAAAAAAATAATAAAATGACTGCCATTACTGTTAAACAATGCAATGTGCTGTTGAATGTTTATAACTAGAATCAGCAGGAATTGGCATTCAGCATGTGAAATGATGCACTGAGTTTTATATTTATGTGTACTATGATAATGAATGCATGAATGAATGAATCAGTCAGTCATCCAATGGTTACAAGTAAATTTCAATATAGACACATTCAGCTTGTCAAACTGAGACATTATGCTACTCTCTGTCTCCACCTCTTTCTCTGTTTCCCATCAAAGTGTTTTCCTATTTGAGCTTCCCTGTGGAAATGCTGTCAGAAAATTTCTTTTTCTCCCCATCTTTTCCCCTCTTGTTATTCCTCAGACCTGTTATCATTATGATTGCTGTTTCATTTTTTATCCCCCAAGACTGAGCTGCAGGAGAGTTGCTCTTCAGTGAAGCTGCAGTGTGTGTGAGGCAGCTGCAGACGTTCTTTTGACATGTCTGATTCTGGTTTTGCCTTGTGGATAAAATCAATATAAAAGTCAGTTTCAGAGGAGATCCACACTTTTGGTAGATATGTTGTTATGACATATGGTCTAACAGGACCAAGTGAAGACTTGATCAAAGGTGATCTCTTGGTTTATTGCAAACATCTTGAAATACTTATACTTGAAATACTTAGAGAGCCACACAAACAAGCTTAACAACATAAATGAGTTGCCATCTAACATAAGATATGTACTATTTGGAAAATCTGACTCCTGACTTACATTTTTCTGGTCGGAGGAGGAGGAGGAGGAAGAAGAAGAAGAAGAAGAAGAAGAAAAAGAAAGAAAGAAAGAAAGAAAGAAAACAAGAAATATGATGAACTAACTACTCTAGCTATCTTAAGGCCTGTAATTCCAAACTATTCCCATTTAAGACAGTGTAATTATATTTTTGATAATTGAGTGACCAGGGTATTATTTCAAGGAGTTTGTTTTTAAATTTGAGCATTCAGATGATGCTTTTGTCCAGAGCACCCTGCCTTGCATGAGCACAAAGGAAATTACTGCCTTGCTCATGGGCACTTCAGCAGCTCATATGGGTGGGATTGAGCCTGAGACCCAGTTACAGGTCAGACTCTCCAATCCAGAGGTCGTCAGTCTTCAGGACCCAGAGTGCTGCTGTTTCCTATCGTACTATGCTGATAATTGTGGTTAATTACATTCACCTGCCATTAGAGGCGTAAATCAGCCCCTGATTAGAGGAACAGAGTGAAAGCCAGCAGGGTTTCAGGTTCTGATGGCCAGCATTAAGCACTGCTGGTTTAACAAATAGAGAGCCCTGTGGTTTACAGGCTAACAAGTGCCCTCAAGAGAATAAAATATATATTTTGAGAATGCAATTTATTATATTTAGTGCACAATATGTAGCACATGCACATAACATAGACCTTGTGCATATTATTCCCTCATTTTAGTTAATTCCTTCCTTAGTTTCATTATTTTTTCCTCTCAATTTGCTAATTAGTATGAACAAATTCAATACGATGTGCCAGCTAGTTCATAAATTAAGCAAATTTTTTAAAAGCATGGGCTCAATTTGGCTCCTGCAGGAGGTTACAAACTTATTTCACTCAGTTATCATTATTAGTTGAATATACTTGATTGCACTCATTTATATATTTTTTAATTACACTGATATTTTAAAATTTGTAATTGCGATATAGTTAATGGAATGGGGCTTTTGAAATCATACTGAGATCTAATGGCTCTAGTGCAGGTCTTAGGGATATTATAGACTGTTACTGATGAGAAGCTCCCCAACACTTCTCAGGAAAGGAGCTGGTACAGTTGCACTTGATCTGTATATTACTGTAATGCACTATAATTAGATATCATACATGGTACGTAACTATATGCACTTTTAATGCAACTCATGCACACATATTACTGTATATATTACTGTAAGCACACAACATACTCTTCAGTTAATACTAGTCCTCGTTACCATAAAACACACATTTTCCCTACAGGACTGCCACTCCTAGACTGAGCACACAGCCAGCCAGACATGTTTTAAAAGAAATTGTATGCACTTTGAAATGTTTTTAATCATTTGTCCAATTAAACTTGTCTGTTGGTTGATCCAGATGCCATACCTCTCCCTACGAATCTCATCATAACAAAACTACTGAAATTATTTAATGATCTACTTCAGAGTCAAGATGCTAAGAGAGAAATCCTGATTCCTGGAAAACCCCTCCTGATTCATAAGAATGAGAACACACAGAGCAGAGAATGAATGAATCTGAACAGTGACTCCAAAGGAACCAGAGAGAAAAGTAGGACAGGATAAGGATGTGAAAAGAGACAGGTTGAATGGGATAAGAGAATAGTTGTGAGAGTCTTTACACGGTCTGCTGCAGCCTTTAAAGCGTTTCAGCTCTTTCTACCTGAGAAGTTTTCTTCTCACAAAGAAATAAGAAAAAGGGACAAGAGAAGATACCCTGCTACACAGATAGACGGATGGATGGAGAGATCATCCTAATATTCTAACATCTAAGTGCAAGATGGGGGTCCTCTGTAAGTGAATGTGTGTGTGTGTGTGTGTGTGTGTGTGTGTGTGTGTGTGTGTGTGTGTGTGTGTGTGTGTGTGTGTGTGTGCGCATGCACAACAACACATCTCTATGCTTGCTAGGGCAAAAGGCATTTTCAAAAGGCATTGAACCTGCTCTGTATCAGCATCACACCGACTACCTCAGGCCTTGATCTTTACAAAAGTCCATTGATTCAGTCAACTGTTGTATCTAACATTTCTCTTTCGCTCTCATCTCTCCTCCCTGACCTTCTGCTCTTCCCTCCACTGCTCTTTTCTCTGCTGCTAATGACTGTCTCTGCCCTCTGCAAGAGGAGCTACATTACTATCTATCTATCTATCTATCTATCTATCTATCTATCTATCTATCTATCTATCTATCTATCTATCTATCTATCTATCTATCTATCCCCACCCCCTCTTTAGTTTCCCTCAAACTATAAACAATCCAATCAAGATATTGGTGACCCAGTCGTGGCTCGGGTGGCTGTAACGCGTCCCTGCCCAGATGGAATCAAATCTAATACCTCTCCAATCCCTCAGCCTCAGTAGGCCACAGCAGCGTTATCCTGTGTGTGTGCATGTGTGTGTATGTGTGTCTGCACGTGAGCATGGGGTGTACATGCTCTATGTGTATGTGAGAGTGTGCGTACCTATGTGATTGTGCCTGTATGTGTGTTTCCTTGCCGACCCTGCCACCGCTGCCCCTGCCTGTGCAAACACCCCTGGGTAAACCCCGTACTTGGGGAGGTCACACAGTCATCAGGCAGGATCAGGGTGAAAACAGCTGGGGTCGCATTTGTAAAGCTCCTCAGAATGAGGCTGCTGATCTGGGACACTAGTCAGGTCACATGACCGCGTAACCCTCCCCTTTAGCTTTAAAAAAAGAAACTGGTCCCAGGCCAGATTCTAAAAGCTCCACTCTGACTGGGCGGGGCTTGCAGCAAAAATACAACAACTCAAAGTTCAGCGAGATTAAAGAGATTTTGGTCACAGAGCTAATAGTGGTGAAAGCTAAGATGTGTTTTAATGTTTTCTGGTACAAAGCCACACAAAGTTATGCTTTTGTACTACACAACACTGGTCTTCCCCTTTAAAAAAAAAACTGCACATTGAAGTAGGGCTGGGTGATATGGACACAATCAAACATCATATCTTTGACTGAATAATCCTTATCAATGTTATGACAATACTGTAGGCATGACTATTGGTGCTTTCATAAAATATTTACACAGGAGATCTTATGCTAAACAATCATCAGTAATGTGGATATGATGACCAAGCAGTCTAATAAGTTCAGAAAATTGCATCTCTTTACTGTAATGTAGCCTTTAAAACCAGGAAAAGGCAGCATTTATGTTATATCACTATATTACCATAACCAGATTACCAGATGATATCTAGTCTCATATCAGTCCTGCATCATTATAAAATAAAATACTCAGTTGGAATTGGCATCAAAATAAGGCAATAAATCACTAAAATTGAAAAATTCCATTAACACATCATAGAAAAAAAAACAAAAACAAAGTGATATATGTATGCATAAAAGCACTGCATGTAGCATTTCCACTAAATGAACTGTGAGAGCAACTATCAGCCCCCCTACGCTTTGATGTCTAATTACAGATTTCATTATTTCCCTTGACTTCTGTTGTCTTCATGCATCGCTTGCCAGGAAGACAAATTTTCACATTTACTACAGGAGACAAATTCAAAGATTTAGCAGCAAATTGACCTTTTTAATTCCCGCACTGTCCCACCGCAAAAGCAAATGACTTCACGGACATTTTGGTAATTGAAAAAAGCAACGGGTGGTGCTCACTGCACCATGCACACTTCGGTGGAGTCCTATTCGAAGTGCATCGAAATATAGGAAACACAATAGTTGCCAAGATTTTTATTCACCTTAAACCAGCTTATCCAGCGGCCCAGCTAACAATTTCTCAGACTTGTGAGCACAAACCAAGTGAGCAGCATAGCAAATCTGCAACAGCTGTCAGAAAGTATATCCAAAAGCAACAAGCAATAGCAATCCATGTCCATGTGTCTCCTGAGGCGTGTAAAAATTCATTGATAGTCAACAAAACAGCAAGCCTCCTTCTTCTCTGCCTTCTTTCCCTTTCAAATGTCAACAACAATAACTCATTGGTATTTTGCAGCAGTTCATACTAAACCCCTGTCTCTCTTTTTCTCTCTTTCTCATTCTCTCGCTCTCTCTCTCTGTTTATTCAGGTGCCCTTCAGGGGAAACAGATTCCCCCCGGCTCGGCGAGTTGATGGCACCGAGCAAACACACACCTGCTCATCACACACACCCCTGCCTGCACCCGCTCAGGAAATGTTCACCCACAGCACACACTTGAGCAATCACACAGGGCGGCCGCATTGTGACACTCCAACATCTGTGTGCGTGTGTGTGTGTGGGTGGGCTATAATTTCAACCCAGTGGCAGCAGTGAGTAGCTTATGTAGTGAGATTCTCTAGTCTAGTGTGGGGCTGCAGCTCATGATTATTTACTCTTTTTTGTCAATTAATCAGTTAATTTATTATTGCCAAAATAAAGAGAAATTCTCATTGGAAGTTAGAAGAGCCCCAAGTGATGTCATCAAATTGCTGCTATGAACGGAGAAATCTGAGCAAATTTTAGCATCTTAGTGAACTTAGTGAAGCTGTAATCAGCAAATGTTTGGGATTTTTACATGATAAGTGATTAAAACGATGAATTGATTATCAAATCTATAATTAATTAATCTTCTGTTGATCGACTTGTAGCTTAATCAACTGTTTTAGCATTAGTCTAGTGGTATTGATTTCAATAGCTGGAAAATGATGGACAGCTCATTGAATACAGTGTCATGAACTTGTGGCTGCTGACTGAAATGACTTGTCACACGCTCACACACATACATCCACCCGCCCAAACACACACATACACACACACACACACACACACACACAGTGCCAGCACATACATACAGCACACACTCTCCCTCGAAATATATGCAAGCTCCACTGTGAATCTAAGTGCAGTGCAAGCGTGCCTTCCTGTGTGTTCTTGCCTCTGTATGTGTGTGTGCGTGTGTGTGTGTGTGTCTGAACACTGAGTGACAGGTCTCCCCAGTTAGCAGGTAGATGAAATGGAAAGAGATTGTGCCTCCATCAGCAGAATACACAATGAGGCTTCAGTCAGTGGCGTATGCTCCTGTCTGCAGCACTGCCAGCGGACAGTCGCTTCGGGATTTCTCTTAGTTTTTTCTGATCCCTTGACAAAAAAAAAAAAAAAAAAAAAAACACACACACTTGAAGAGTGTCATTATAAAATGAGATATCCACAATCTGAAAAATGTGAGGCTACTCTAACAAAATCATTGCAGGAGGTAATTGAAGTCTTTGGCTGACATAATGACAAGGCTTTTACATTTTGCTCTGTATTTTACGGATTTTGATTGTTGAGCTTGAAGTAATAATGACTTGTCCCTAAATGAATATGTATACTTTTGTGAATGAAACTCTTTCACAGTTTAATGCAGGAGAATTTGGATGATTTGTGTAAATGGCAGTGTATTAGAGGCTGTGTATTAAGCTGCAAGTAATTCATCGAAATTGCAAGCCATATATGTTTTGTAGTGAACTGATTCAAATAAATAAATACTGATTATTCATTAAAATAAATACTGAAAAAAATGTGATGGCAAACACATGATAGGTCTGGTGAATAGAGAGACTGTCCTTCAAATGGAGGAAAGGGGTTCAAAGCCCTGTGACTGGCAAGCATCTGCCCAGCTGAAGTGCCCTTGAGCCAAACAGTGATAAAAGCAACACCAGAATCTCCCCACAGCGATTATTTATTACAAAATGGCAAATTCCTGATGCAAACTGAACATGCTCTTCCAGTCTGGCACTGCCTGTCAGGTCAAGCTTGGAAACAAATAATGTCATATGACGACAAAGCCTTAAACTGCTGAGACATCATGAGAGGGAAGCTGCCTCTAACAAGAATGGAGGCTGGACCACATTTTGCCACAACATCATGCATGTTTTGGGCACAATAGATATTTGATCAATGACCCAAAGAGAGAGAGAGAGACGTTATATTACCATAAAATCCAAAAATCCCCCTTCTCCTGTTGTCTTAAGCAAGCCAAACAACGTCCCCCAACGAATGTATAATAAAGCCTCTATGAGCTCTGTGCACCTACGAGCTTTCCTGTTGTCTAATTCCATTAATTTTCCTAATGTGCAATCAGTTCAGCTCTCTGCTCAGACCCCATAGAAACACCAATCAGCTCTCCATGTTGAACTGCGACCATGGTAACTGGATTAACTACTGCCAGGGCAGTTACTATGGGACGTCGAGATGATAAATGACAGACTGTCTGGCTCCAAATCTGTCTCCTAATCTCAGCTGGAAAACAAAGGACATGGCTGGGAGACAGCTGAGATGAATGGATGTGTGAATGAATGAAAGGATGTGAGGTGTGTGTGTGTGTGTGTGTGTGTGTGTGTGTGTTGGCGAGGAGGGGGGTGGGGTGGGGGTGTTGTTCTGCATAAGAGGGTTTAAGGACAGCGTAGGTCAACCACAGAGTAAATA
>OMKZ01038650.1:4044-19402 GCA_900302535.1 Neoniphon sammara | reverse complement strand
AAATATGATGGAAAAGATAACAGAATAATAGGGTCTGATAGGCTGTATTGATCACATTTGAACTTGCAGCCTTAAAGTGCAAAATGAAATTATAAATCGATATCAAGACTGTTAAGAGACCCGGAGAATTTATAAAATTTGAAGCCTGTAATTAATTCTCCGAAAAGGACAAAATAATACTGGGAATATAAATAATGGGAAAAACAAATAAAAATAAAACAGCACTCACTGACAAACCAGCCGCTGACTATTATCCACAAAAGAAGGCAGCACCAGTCGCAGCCTCCCCACCTTCCCACAAAGCAAAAACAACCCAAATCCGAAAGAACAAACAGTTGGGCTACTTACAGCTGATCCTCCTTGTCGGTGCGTCTCCTTTGTGCTGCGGCAGCGTTGTGGCGGAGGAGAGAGGAGCAGGTGAGGAGGAGCTGGAGGCTGCTGCGGCTCTGCTGCTGATGCTGCTGCTGAGCAGGCTTCACCGCCGGAGACAAACTGGATGTCTAGCGGCAGGTTTCCTAACAGCAGGCAGCCCAACCCCCTAATCCAAACACAGCCCGTCACCCTCCAAGCTACACCGAGCGACTGGAGCCGCCGCTAGGGGGACTTTTCTTTTTTTCAATGGAGCCTCATTAGGTCTGCCAAAGTGGTAGAGGAGTTAATGTTGCGTTCATGTGCTCCTCGTACACTCCGGCTTCCAAGAAAGTGTGCACTGAGCAGGGAACTGATGTTTTTACCTATGCACATGCGCGGCAGCTAAAAATTATCCAAAGAGTTTAAAATTGAACCAAACAACGGCACCAAAATAGCTGCCAAAACAGAATACCAAAAGAATATCATATGATATAATTAATCACTTTACAATCAATCATTGGCGCAGCTCCCGTGCTCTCGACACATCACGTCACGTTATGCTTTCCCAGTCGCAGGTTTGCTAACTGTTCTGCTGTTCAGGATCAAAAATTCAGTTTTTCCCACAGCACGGGAATGCAGCATCAACCACGAGGAGACTAAAGGGGTTTTATTGGTCTACAGCGCCATCTGGCGCAAACATGAGTGCTGCACAAGAACTGGGATTTGTGGATAAAAGGCACGAAAGAAAGAAAGAAAGACACTGCCTCCATGCAGGCACTATGTCGTTATATAATCATTACCATTTAGCATATGCATTGTTTGGTTTAATTTAATCAGACAGGCCTAAAACTACTATATTTTATAGTTGTCACTATGGATAGAGTATTGGATATATGGACATATGGACAAAGTGTGGATATGAACTACAGAGGTGTGCTAGGGACAATTTTGAAAATGTATTTTCAAAGTGTGAATTTCTATTACAATATAAGATATTCATCATGTGATAAATGTAAATAATCACTAGCATCATACTGAAACAAATTATGAGGCCTTTTCAAGGTCAGTGGGTGTCTGGTACAATGATGCCGGTTTTCCACAGTCCAAAGACATACAGGTGAACTGGAGAACATATCAACCACAGACATGAGGCATGACTGTGTCTGATGTGTTTGACATGGTACTTTTAGACCTGATTGTGATAAACAGCTACATAAATAAACCTGACTTCTAGGCATACTGAATGATGAACTTTAAATCATGATATCCTTGTAATTTCTTCCCCCAAAATGTACAGTACATACAGCAGTTTGGAAATGACCGCATCAAGTTCTCTCTCTCTCTCTCTCTCTCTTACATGTGCCCCTCTTTTCAAATTTCAGTCTTTTAGGACCCTTGAGACCTGACACCTCACATTTTTTGCTGTCATCCTGTGTGACCTACTTGAAGGATAAAAAGGTAACAGAGTAATATAGCCTTCCACTTTAGGACATTAAAGGTGGTGGGTGTAGCATTTTTAAACATCAATATATCATTGTCCAATCAATTGTGATAGAATTTTTGTTTGATTGGTAGACTTTAGAGCTAATGGCTCTCAAAATTAACAGCACATTTCCAGATGTAAAATTTGTTAAAACAAATTGTGCTAATTTTTCAAAATTAATATGGTGGTGATTTAGTAATGTTGATCTTTCATTAAAGGATAAATACTGACATTGTGGTATTCAGTCAGGTGGGTAAGGTGTATTTCTGAGAGAAGAGAGCTATATTCTTTCACTTCAGCTGCCATACCAGTGGTAATTGCCTATTATCTATTCATTCCTGCCTTTCTTTTATGGGAAGCACTTTGTGCTCATAAGTGGAAAAGTACTACATAAATTATTTTTAGTCCGACGACAATCTGAGACATTCTGAGAGAGACAAGGCTGTATTATATACAGCATACAGCAAGAGTCATTTACTATTTTAACACATGATTATTGTCGACATGCACAAAACATGGAGGCACTGTATGAACGGAGAGTTGCTCCAACATGTTATGTACATGTGAGAGAAGTGATGGCTTTATAACTGATAACACCTTTTCACACTGTGACATGAAGATTTGAACTTCACATTTAGCCTTTTATTGTTTTAAATTGTCTCCAGTGCAGGCTGCAGCCAGCTGGTGGTGTTATTGAGTTAAAAGCGTCATTAGCATCAACACCGTGAGGCCTGTATTACTCTACAAGTGAGTTGGGTCAGTGTTTTCCTCTGAGTGTGAGATAACAAACCAAACATCTCGCCAAGTCACTCACACTCAGTGCTCTTGCCTTGACTTGTGGGTAGCACATATTTATGGATCCACGTCATGAATGATGTGAGTCAGTGAATGAACGTATGATTTATGCATGAGCTGTCCTGTGTTTCAACACATAGATACTGAGGTTATATCATGAGTGGGTGGTGTAGAACCTCTTTACAAGGCTGGGAAGTGTGTGTGTGTGTGTGTGTGTGTGTGTGTATCCAGAGTCCCAAGTGGTGTGCTCAATTCAGTGGCCTACTTTTGCACAGACTCCTTTTCAAAATGGATAAACGTGGACGTCTACAGCTTGCATCAAGTTTGCACCTGTTTTTAAAATGTTAACTTTTCAAATTTTACCCAAAAGGTCAATTTATTGACTGTGAGCACGACCAAAATGAGCTGGGAAATCAAACAGATTAAGTATGTGGCCAGAGTCTGCTGAACACACTTTGATTCTGCAGAGGCTCAGCACAGAAATAATTAATGGTAGCAAAATAGCTGCTCATAAAATATTTACTGAACACCTACTTTGAAGCCAGTTTTAGTGAACAGTTGATGTGGCGTGGCATTAATTGCAACCTGCTTTTCTTTTTAAGGACAGACGTTCATTTGAATCTGTTTGTCTAAAATTACAAGAGCTGGTAACGCTGAACATGTAATGATAGACGCTGGCTCTCATGTAGTCTGGGACAGCTCAACATTTGCATGGACAATGGCTGCCCAAGCACAGAGTAATATCACATGACATACAATAACATTATGTTACTGCACATTACATATCAGAACCAAACTGTGAAGACAACAGGGCAAGATGTGACAAAATATGTAAGGTTGGCCTAGTTAGCGAGGCTATACTGTAACTGAAAGGTCACAGGTTTGGTAGGGATTGGGGGGTCGAGTCCAAAAGAGTAAATTCTCGATTCCATCACATTGATTCTGATCGACTCTAAAAATAAATAGAATTGAAATAGACTCCAGCTGTGTTTTTGACCCCAAGCTCAGGAATCAAAATAAATTGTTTTGTAATTTACTCATTTTGACTTAAAATGTCTATAACTAATCTGTGTTTGATTGCTTTCGCCTGATCTGCTTGGCTGCTTTGAAGATTTCAGACTGAATCTTCCTTGTGATGTGCCCTTGAGCCAAGTACTTAACGCTTACCTGCTCAGTCATCTCACTCAGGACAAGAGCGTCAGTTAAATGCCTAAATATTTAAGGTACTGTAATGTAAATAAGGTCACAGTGCACATAATTTCATCACAGTTAAGTTTTATTTCATTCAACATTTCACATTACAAATATTTAAAAATTATGCATACTGTTATAAATAGTTGGCTGCAAACAATTAAATAACATTAGATTTTTCTTTTTCGTTTCACTAGCACTTCTACAGACCAACTCCTAGAAATATGGACATATCCGTATTACATAACTTAATTAGAAAGGAAAATACAAAAATAGGAACTTATAAAGTGAAATGACAATAAAAATTAAGGTGATATCTTAAGTAAAAAATGCTATTAATAAATACAACAACCTTCCCATACACAGTTAAAAACTATTGAAATTTTGCCATTAAGTAACATCATTAACAGACAAATATTTAAATATTTATTTTCCTTCAGAAAATGTGAACCATATATTGTGGAGCACAATATAGCAATTAGTAAAAACTAGACACTTTAACATATTAAAAGCTTCACCTCAAAAATATAACAAAAATCTGATCAAAATTATAAAAATCAATTATACATTCCAATTAAAAATATACCAATAAACAGCTAAATACATTATTGACCTAATAATTACAATGCAATCAATCACAGTAGCTTGAAATAAACAAAATAAGCAAATGAGCACAAAACCTTTAATGTTTTAAAAATAACTTCAATTATTTATATTAGTACAAATAGTTTGATTTCTTTTCTTTTTTACAAACACCAGCATGAAAAGGATTACAATAACAGTAGAAAATGACTGTGAAAAACATATTAACATCTTCTTTAATTAAATGTCTGCAATTAAAAATGGCATTAAAGAATTACATTGCAAAGAGTCTTTATCTGGAAAAAGGTTCAAAAGAAGTATTGCACATAACAACTTGAAGTTAACTTGCAACATTTACCACATTCAAGTCTTTAAGCTCCCCTTCCTCCAGATAGGTCTATAAGATCACCTCGACAGACAGCGGGGATGAGTTCTCAAGTCTTTTAAACAGTGTTCTATAAGGATGCTCAAACTCCTGCACTGCCAAATCGATTTAGAGTTTGTTTCTGTCTTGTTTCTACTCTTATTTTCCTGCCCTGTGCATCCTGCAGAGGTCTGCAAATGGGGAAGCGAGGAGATCAACACATGGGGAAGAAGGGGGGTGGGGGTGAGGTGAGGTGAGGTGAAAGTGGGGTTGGGGGGTGTCCTTAACAACTTAATAGTTGAGAAACATTTGGTGCACACCACAACAATTAATTTTTAATAGCTAATTCATGTACTTGTCATTTTCTCTTTTTTTGTCATGCATGCTAAGGATTACAATAGGAGCTAGTTGGCAAGTTCAAGAATATATATATATTTTTTTCAAATAGTAAAATATCTAAACACCAAACATCCATTCTTGTGATACGAGATTCAGCATTAAGCCTCAACCAAATTTTGCATTCTCCTTATAATAAGTTATATTCCAGCTATGGAGAGGAAACCAAGACAGAAGTTACCATTTTCCAACTAGGATAGCCATTTTTAGAGACATTAACATCAATTTCAAAGAATTACTTTTTTTTTTTCTCGCCATGCTGTTATCGACCAGATTGACTGGAAACATCTAGTGTACGAAAGCTAAGACCAAGAGGGCGATACACTTTGGTCTCTCCTCTGCAGATTTGATGTCGCATCAACACAAGTGCGCACTTAGTTGTAAAGATTCCTCAGCACTGAAATGTATAAAAAGCATAATTGAAAATAATATATATTGAAATCACTCAACTTTTTTTCTTAAAATGAACATTTCCATATATGCAGATCTCTCAGTAACAAAAGTACAAAAGCTACCTTTCACAATGTGAAAAATTGAGGTATTGCAAAAAGGAGTTTCCCCATTTGTGAAAAATGTGCCTAAAATGACTGTTGGAAAAAGAAAAAATATTTAGAAAAGTAGTGCATAATAAATGTTTATATGTGCATGACAAAATAATTTAGCTAGAAAACACTGTACCAAAAATCAGCAGGCCATGTATAAAATAATCTTTTTTCATCTCATTTAACAGCAAATTCTTCACAAAGTGTTTTTACTTCTAAAATGCTCACCCACCACACCCACAAAACTAATGTCCAGGGTGCAAAACTGGTGCAACAGCACAACACCACGCCGATACAAGGATACGTTTCTCACTAGTGTGTATAATAATCAAGTTTACAGATCTGTACTAACTCCCTGACATATTTAAATGCTCGGCTAGTAGAGTCGGATACCACTGAGTGACTTAAAACTTCAAACAAATGTGCAGATTAGTTTTACTTTTGCTGTGTGAATGTGTTCTGTATGTTAATTTTCCTCAAAACATGACTAGCTTGCAGACCTAACTGAGATTTAAAAAAAATAAAATAAACTGCCTATCAACCTACACCTCCATGTTGAGCTACAGAGAGTGTAAAACCTGCCTGTGTGTGCGCAGGTAGGCTGAATAGGCCCAGTTGTTTTTCACTGGTGTTCTCCAGGTTTTGACTGCACTGATATATAGATATATATATGTGTATATTCAAGGCCAATCTTTGGTTTGCTGGAGTCCATCTGGGCTTGACAATTAAGCAAAACTGGATAGAAATGACAGGTTAAAAATATATGAAAAAACTCCTTAAAGTAACAAGAAAGAAGAGAAGAACAAAAACCTTAACAGGAAATGAGCTACAGTATGACCCACTACTGCACAGCCATCTTTGGTTCCCTAAAGCCACTGGGTACAACCTATTAGAACTGCAGTCTTGTTTTAGAGATTGAACTGCATGTGGGTCACAAGTGTGGAGTAGTAGAGCACATTGCAGAAACTATCTTCATTTATGCTTCAAAAACACTGGATGCTGAGTTGGATTAGCTCGGCTGGAGAGGGGATAGAGGGTTCGCCGAAAGGGCACATCCCCCTACGACTCAAATGCGTGCTGATGATTCGGAAATCAGATAAAGTTTAATTGCTTCTTTCATTAAACATGGCTGACTCTATAATTCAAAGTAGAGCTTTAAGTAAAGACTTGGGAGAATTGCACAAATGCATTAAAAAAGTAATAAAGACAAGCATTTCCCATCAGATGGTAGCCCCATGAGAACTGCAAGAGAGACGGCCAGTCGACCGGCCTTTTCTTGATGAGTTACCTTCACCTTAGTCTGAA
Organism: Neoniphon sammara; assembly: GCA_900302535.1. Lineage (NCBI taxonomy): Eukaryota > Metazoa > Chordata > Actinopteri > Holocentriformes > Holocentridae > Neoniphon > Neoniphon sammara. The sequence continues at coordinate 12,393 of OMKZ01038650.1, read as the reverse complement.
TGACCTGGATTAGCGCTCCTGTGTTTAGAGACACAGAAGGGAGGGGTCTGAAACATGGATTTGGATCCCCAATATCCAGAACTACAAGGCCCGACCCTCTGCTAGCAGCTAGCTTAGCAGCAGGTGCCACAGGCAGACTCGAGGAGGGGGAGTGGGCTTGGACTTCTCTCTTCACCGGCTAGCCTCTCCGGCTCTTTGTAGTCTCTCTGCGCCATACATTCCCCTAATATACTGTATACTGTACGATGCTCTGTTCTGTCCCTAGCACAACCCTGGGTTGGATTACAAAAATAAGGAGGTGATGAAGCAGTGAGTACAAAACTGTGCCAATGACATCACACTCCGCCTGTTGCATCACTTCCCTTTCATCGTGGTTTCAAGGAAAGGAGAACACCAGCGGGCGATAATCTTTTCTTTCATGTTTTTTGTTTTTTTTAATTGTGTTCGGCACATTAGCAGCTGAGCTTGAGGTATTAGTTTTTGCATGTCAAAATGGAGATCAAAACCCAAATGTGTGTTGCTGATTTTTTTTTTCTTTTTTTCTTTTTTTTTTCAAGTAACATCAAAATATTTGTATGGTCTCGGAAAACATAAAAAGAGGTTCAAACATTTTGATCTGGGAGGAAAGAAGAACCCATTTCGTTCTGCAGTTTGCCCTCTCTATTCTTCAAACTTAATTGAGATTCAGCTTTGGTTAACTACTAAGGGTCTCATATACTGTATTTGCACTCTTTAGATAGGAAATAAGTGCACTCTTCTTTAGCAACACCTTTTCAATTCACATTTGCTCTGGAGCCTCATAACAAAATAAAAAGTAATAGCTCTGCTAAGAAATAAAAGGTCAATCATCTGCCAAATGAATAGTTTTTGATCTGGGGTCTCTTACATGAAAATTTAAATCAAGTTTACTGCTTAGACGTGAATGGCCAATCGCATGCCAATTGAATAGCAGAGTACCATCTCACAACCCAGTCTTTCCTATATAGATATATTTTATGGACTAATAAAAAAATACTTAAAAAAATCAAATGGATAAATTAAATTATATTACACATCTTTTTCTTTTTTCCTTGCTGGACATATTTGGATATAATTCCAGTTTTTCTTTTCTCTTCTATCTTCAAAATATAGATATATATTAACTTAAAAATGAGAAAAGGTTCAGTGAAATTAGAGCAAAAAGGAACCAGCAACAGAAAAGTGCATTTATTTGTACAATGATTTGCGACTCCTGCACTACCTCCCTCCTGCTCCCCTGTTGCCTCTCCCTCTCCGTCGTCTGCTCAGTTCCAGCGGAAGGAGATGTGACGGGGTCGGTCGCCTCCCTCCTTCACCAGGGGTTTGTGGAACTCTCGGCCGGCGCGGGAGTGGATGGCCGCCCAGCAGTACTCGCAGTAGTACTGCAGACAGGTGACGTTGGCGCAGAAGAACGGTGCAAACTTCCCACCGCAGCGAGTTCCCTGGCATTCATCGCACAGCTGGTCGTCCAGCACGTATGGCTTCACTTCCACCTGCAGACAGAGTTGGGAACAGATACAGTTTTAGGATTCATTCTTAACGATCAGATCCCTTAAAGGTGCACTAAGCAATTTTTGACCACTACATGGTGTATTTACAAATGCAAAGCCATTCCTCCTTCTCTTCCTCTACATCAGCGAATCGCTTGTAGAAACCAGAAGTAAAGAATAAACTGTTTTTTTTTGTTTTGTTTTTAAACTGAGAGACATATTTTAAACTAGAAATGCTCTGATTGGGTTACTTGGATTAGCTTAAATTTGAAAATGTGAAACTGCTGACTCAGCTACAGCCTAAGCTTTGAATGAGCTGTTTGTGATTTACAACGCACTTGCACAACTGATCTGAAATTTGGATAGTTTATCTGCAGAATGAGCAGTTTCAGAGACGCTTTGATTGAAGTTGATAACGGCAACGGGGTGAAGTGGAGGGCAGAGGATGGCTTGTACAGAAATTTAGAAAGCTCAAACCAGGCAATAACAGCGGGTTGGCTATAAACTGTATAGTGGGCTGAGATCTACAAACTCTCACATTGCAAAAATGCATGTAACATTGCTTAACGTAGCTTTAAAGATGAAGAAAGAAGAAAAAGAAGAAGGAAGAAGAAAGGGAAAGTGACTATTGGTGGGGATTTAATATGGTTGTTGATCAGTATCAGTGACTCAGTGCTTACGTGATTTCTGGCCTTCAAATTAACTTTCCAGCCCGTACACTCTAAATGTTATTGGCCCTGCTAATTGGGATCATAAATATTAGTTATTTAAACTGGCACTGAGATAAAGAGACACACAGTAGCCATAGAGGAAAAAATATGTATATATCAAGACCAACTTTTATAAATCTTAATACTGTTATTAATTCATTCCTTGTTTTACTCATACTAAAACGTGGCCTTGAAACAAAGCCTTCTTGTTCCCTCAATTACCAGTGTGGCCTTTCAAATGGCTAGTACTGCTCATATAATCTTTTGACCACGTAAAGAGTGGAATTGGCATTTTCAGCTGGTCAGAGATGGAGGACTGTGGTATGCTCAAGCCATTAGCATCCTCAAAACATTTCAGCTTAGAAGGCTATAAAGTCGTGTTTTCAAGTCAAATATGTAAACGATGAAGCAGTATTATTATTACGGTATTTGGTACTGTCATAAAATACCTCTTCACTCAATGACTCTTTTGGATTTCTGCTCTAATTAGCTATCCTACTCATCTCTATTGTGAAAATATGACCTTAAAGTTTGTGTCAATTACAGGCCACTGTAAGCAGAGGCAGAAACCTGTCATTGCTGCGATTCCTTGGTTGCTGACAGAGGTCGACGAAAGTCCGATTGTTTAATGACCCTTCCTTCATCAACCTGATGTAGATGAATTGATCTGAAGTTCTTCGACGCGTCCCAGATTATAATGATCTAGTGAGGCTGAGGGGGGGCAGAGTGCATTCAGTTCAATTCTCTGCAGACCAGAAGCAGCTCTTTTGTAGCTGATATGTTCACAGCAGCACAGTGAGGACAAACTGGAATCTTAATGGAAATGAAGACACGCTTTCGGTGTCTTCTTTTTTGCGTCTGCCATGCTCACTATGTTGATATAAAGTTGAGCTATAAGGAAACTGCTCCTGTGCTGCGGAGAAGTGAACAGAACACAAAATACAACCCTTCAAGATAGCAAGATAGCAAATTAAAAATTGTGTATTCTACAGATTTTAAACAAAAGGACGGTAAAAACTGGTGATCACAGGATTCAATAAAGTCAGTCTGTTTTGATCTGGTCTGATCTGATCGGGTCTGGTCTGGTCTTTCTGGAAACACTGGAACTTGTTCTTGGCTCCCAAATGCTACCAACAACAGTTCTGTTTTGATCTGGTCTGATCTGATCGGGTCTGGTCTGGTCTTTCTGGAAACACTGGAACTTGTTTCTTGGCTCCCAAATGCTACCAACAATAGTGGGAGGAGAGCCACACATACACACATACAGACACAGTCATATATGCATTGCACAGAGAGATAAAACGATTCCCTTTGATGCTACATGATTTTGTTTCATCCAGTTGTTATGTCATCAAAGCAAAGCTCAAATTTCTCTTAATAAGCAGATGAACTCCATATATCCTCTTGCATTTTGTTCTCTTGAATGAAAACAGATAGCAGCTTTTATCTCTTTTCTGCCACTCAGAGAAATGGGGCAGAAAGGGGGAGAGAAACAGAACAGGAAGTGAAGTGTGCGGCGATAGATGGAGGAAGAAGGGGACTGAGAGAGAAAAAAAAAGTGAGGTCTCTTTTCCTTCCACTCACCCGTTTATCGATTTCTCCATGCTGCAGCTGTACAAAGCGAGCGCTGATAGCAGCAATGTAGCTCTGCTGATTAGAGAAGGCGACCCGCCCCGCTCCCTTGGGGTACTTCAGCTCAGGGTCTGTGTCGATGCCGGCGTAGCAAACTCCACCGTACAGGCGGTCCATAATCATGGCCAGCTCCACTGCAGAGGGCGAAAAAGACACAGAAACATGTGAGCGGAATATACACAGAGGCAAATTTGAACTCTTTGAAGCACGAGACGTATACAAATATGGTCACACACAGGCAGAATCCACCAAATCATACAGGTGAAGCCAGTAGAGACGCACTCATACAAACACACACACACACACAAACAGGAACACATTGGTAGAAAACACAAACCTATGCAGATGCAGCCAGTAAACACAAACACACAGCCCACACAGAGTTCATGAAGGCTGTTGATCTGAGAGCTTAAGCCATCAATACAGATGGATTAAAGTGGAGCAGAGTTTGATGGTTCAAATATAAGAGCAGCTCCCTATGGACAGCTGGAGGATTGACTGCAAAAAATATTCTTCCTCTTCTATGAAGAATAGGGTAAAGAAAAATAAAAAATGGGAATGCTACTTTTGCATTATAATTTTCAATTTCACTCATGTAACTTAAGATGAAAATGATGATGATGTGATTTCAGGCCGACAAATCATACTGATAAAAACGATTTGTAGGCCAGGACATCTCTGTAGCAACACAATAATTTATTTATGAAGGTATTTTGTCACAAATTTTACATTTATAAAAAAAAAATGAAGCTCCTTTGATCTGAATATTGCACTTGGCCATATTGCAGTTTTTGATAATGTTTGATTAACTGTTCAGCCCTATTTCCAGTGCAGTTGATTTGTTTCAGCAATCTTCTTGAAACGTGTTAATATCTTGAAACAAGGCAGACTAAGACAGATTATGCCATCTAGAAAATTAGGCTTGATTCAAGATTTGTACAACAAGCTGATAGAAAAGCATTTTTAGTTTTAGGAAAAATAAGATTAAACCCAAAGTGCTTAACAGCGTCTTAATATCTTTATTGCAGTGTGGGCCCTTTATGACCTTGGCTGTTAACGTTACCACAGAGAAAATTTCCATATCACAGCAAACAGCAGTTCAGTAAACATTAATACACAGTACATAGAGTTTACAACTGCTATTGCGTTAAAATGGAGGTTGATATGCCCACCAATACAACGTGCCTCAGAGAACGTTTTCTCATGGGGACGGGTGTAGGTCACAGCCGATTTTTGTAGCACACGGTAGTGCTTCTTTTTTGCTCTCGCCTCTAGCAGGTTTAATGTTTATTATGAAACACAAGCTGATCAGCTCTCACACTGCTCTACTGAAACATGCCTTTTGCTCACAGTTGGCAAATCAAAGACTGGGTGGAAATAAAGTGTGAGAGCTTGGAGGAGGGCTTCTTAGTTTTGCTCATTTGATGTTTCCTAAAACATATGCAAAGCATAAAATGCAGCGATGAATGCAGTAATGTTGAACAGCACAAATGTATCCGCTGTTTGTATTTGTGTTCTGTTTAAAGGCATTTCTGCTTAGGATAGGATAGTGACAGGACAGATGGGAAACAAAGGGGATAACATAATAATTACAACGAATACAACAAACTCAGGCTTCAAATCCACAACACAAGTACATAGTATGCACTTCAATCGTGAATGTAAATTGTCACTGTAAATAAATAAATGCAATAATTTACCTGCCTCGTGTAAGAAAAAAATAAGAATACCTGCACGGAGAGGGCGAGGGACGCCTCCTACAAAAATGGTCTTCCTGGGGTCCAGAGGCTGAGAGCCGTCCATCACAAAGTCGCTGTCATTCAGGTTCCACGGGCGGATCTGGACCTGTTACACACAGAAATATCATGATATTCAACATTAATGTGATATATCTAAGGAGGTGGGTGGGGTGATTCATTCAACCCAACATCAATCCAAAATTTCAAATTAACTTCTATATTTTAAATGAAATGTTTTATGTATATGAATTGCACATTAATCAACTGCCATCTAACTTTCCTATATGCACGCTATTATTGTTACTCTTCTGTTACGCATCTGTTCAACTGCTATATAGGTAACTTGCCATAGCTGCAGTGCCGACAATTTAATCAAATGTAAGTTAAATAACACTGTAACTCTGAAACAAAAATCAATATTAAATCAAAGAAGCAGTTTAGTGAAAAAAAACAGCAAAATTAACATAGTTATAAGAATCGCACCCACTGATACAAATATTACATTGAAACTTCCAACACCTTTGAGAACAGTGACATCAAAACAACTTTGCGCAATACTGAAGAGTTGTCTTGCATAGTCATTGTGCTTTGGTCAGATTATCGTCATGCGACTTCAGACAGCTCTCCAGAGGGTGGCTCAATATTGTAATCTTATTGCATAATTTCGTATAAATCCTCAAATATTGCAATACTTGACATTACTGGATATCAGCCCAAGCCTACTAAGTGGTTAAAAAAAGTGACAGTGAGTTACTGCATGCATAGAATGCCTCCTACAGTATGCAAATGAGTACAGTGAGCTGCTTGTAAAGTCGAGTAAAAGTCAAATCTGTGAGTATTACCATATGAGTAATACTCAAGGATGAGTGTTCGGTATGAAACAGCAAAAGACGAGAGCAGATGGGCTTGCTGGTGTTTTTAAGTGCGTATATGTGTGTGTGTTTACACTGACCGGCTTGTCTTTGATGGTGGGGCTGGACACACAAAGATACAGCTTGCCGTCCTCCTCGATGCAGGCATCGATCAAAGCCTGCACCGAGCTCTCGTCCTGGAACAGCAGGAAGGCGTAGCCTGCACAAAACAGGGCAGGGTTATTCATGCTGCTGCGGGTGCAAAGTACTGACAGAACATTGTATCGGAATTCTGTTTGCTGAATATTGTGGCTGCTTTCCTGATCACGCTGCACTGGAGTATAGCAGCAGGAGGGCAAAGCCTTCACAAACAGATGGGGAAAATAGACAGGCAGCACCAGCGCTATTACGATGCACATCAAATTACAGCCTGAAAACTTAACCAGGCTGATGCACACGTATAGATTGACTGTGCCAATATAAAACAGTACATTGGCATTTTCCCAATACTACAGTAAAATTGGCTACCAAGAGACACATATGCCTTATTGACTCTCTGGATAATTTATCAATTTAATGGATTAAATGTACGAAACGCCCAATTATTTGTGTCCAGAGATACCGCAGTCACGTTTTTCGATAAAAGTAATGAATGAGATTAGTATCCAGTACTGGTGAAAACATTTTTTACTACTACATCATTAACAAGCTATAAACTGCAGGGTTTCTACCAATTAACAGAACCTAAAATGCAGTATGAAGACAGACGTTCTTACATACCTTTGGGGGGGAAGTAGGACTTGCTCTCTGCTTTGTGAGGCCAGTCCACAAACAGGTGGCCGAAACGCCGGAAACTGGCTGTTATTTCATCTGGAAACAAGAGGACAGATAGAAATCAATTTGGCTGCCAGTTAACAGTATGTTTTTTAAAAATGAAATAATTCAATGAAGAAAAAATCCTGCCTCTGATGCGCTTACACAGGTATATATTATCAATCTATGGTGCTTACTGCATTGTTGGAGTTACTGTGAAGTGTTGTAAATTAATTTTTGTTGTGCCCATTTGCCCTCAACCTGTGTGAGCTACTTCTGCTTCAGTTGGTGACTTCCTACATTTCCCAGAATGCCTTTCAACAAATCCCAGAGAATGTTCCTGAACTTATTCCATTCAGTACGTGTAAGCGGACAGAATGATAGCAACAGGGGAACTAGCATTATTTCAGACCAGAAAAAGTGACTCACGGCCCTTACTCAAAATATAATGTCGTGTGGCTGCATTGCATTATGGTCTATTGAGGCTACTGTCGCTGGAAAAATGAATATCACTTCCTCTTCTAAAATGGATTTCTCCTTAATGATTTTTAATCATCAGTGCAATATGGAAAGTCTGGAAATAAACCCATGTCTTTTTATTCCGGGAGACTGACACCAAAACTTGATGTTTATAGCTGCAATTCAGATAGTCAAAAAATTTCTGCGATTAGATATCATATCTCAAGGTGATGTTACATCATTTACGTTTGGCCACTACTGAGAGAATACACCACCAAACAAAAGATGGGCGCAGAAGTGCAAGTTACATCATCAATAGCTGTTTTAAAGTGCATTATGGTGGGTTTTTCTTTTAATGGTAGCATGGGCAGGAAAGACTCCAGATCAATCACTGCTGAATAAAATGAGATAACAACCATCGGTGCTCTGCTTGTATTTCACATTCCATTATTTCTCCTCCCAGACACTTTCACCAGTATATGTGATTTTATTTTATTTTTTTATTATTTCACACAACATTGAGTCTGAGAGCTCGCATGCAGGACCAAATGAGGGAATGAAGATACAAAGCAGATCATTGGGGGAACTATTTGTAACACTGACATTTTTTGCAGGTATGAGAGTATGCTGTACTAAC
>OMKZ01038629.1:7200-23093 GCA_900302535.1 Neoniphon sammara | reverse complement strand
AAGGCACTTTCATTGTAAAATGTTCAATATTCTGCTATATTCTGTAAATCAGAAGCACAGGCTCTCTGCTGCTGGCTTGGTGCAAGTAGTGGGAGAATGGGGTTTGTACATTTTGACCTGAGGGTGGTGCTAGAGGAAAGGTGATGAGGTCATTGACATTAACAGAGTTCATCCTCTGGGAATGTGATCACCAAATTTTATTGCAGTCCAGTAGATTTCGAGATAAGTGTTGAATGGACATCCTTGGGCCTGCCAAATAATATGAATAATATATATAATTTTTTGTCATACACTTGATAATGATTCAATGTTAAAAAAAAAAAATTAGTCAATTTTTTGATGTTTCTCATGTCATTTTGAATAGATCTTGTGTTCAGTGTATTTATAGAACAGACATATTTGAGGCTTCTCATTCTCAGTATCTCTGTCTTACAGTCTGCTTTGAAATTTCTTGGTAACAGTAGAGTCATACTAATGGCTGTTTCCTGTCCTGTGTGTGTGTGTGTGTGTGTGTGTGGGTGTGGGTGGGTGGTGTATACGCCAGCTATTGAGCGCCAGCTGGAGTCGAATACAGATGAGAGGGCTTCAGCCGACCTCAGGATACGCAAGTCACAGGTCAGACAGCACAGAGCAGCCGGCTGAGTCCAAACACACTGATACTGGTGTGGTGCAGAATCGATCAATACCACACCGATGTGTCTGAGAGAAGACCTTAACCTCAATTTATTCTGAGACATGTTGATCAGATTCCAAACAAGTACACATGATTATTTACGTTATTATTACCGTATTTTCCACTATAAGGCGCACTTAAAAGCCTTTCATTTTCTCAAAAAACAACAGTGCGCCTTATAATCCGGAGCGCCTTATATATGGATTATATATCGGTATCAGATCAGGTATCATTATATAGCGGTATCAGACCGTGTTGTATTGTACGTGTTACAACTGAACAAGGTTGGAAGTTATTGTGAATGCGCTAATTAACGTTTGAACAATGTTGAGAGTTAATGTGAACGCGTTTAATAAAGTTTGACTGACTGACTTATCGGTTTTGTTTCGCTTAATGCGCCTTATAGTCCGGTGCGCTTTATATATGAAAAAAAGTCCGAAAATAGACCATTCATTGACCGTGCGCCTTATAATCCAGTGCGCCCTATAGTGCGGAAAATACGGTACTATTTTTGGTTTCAATGTAGAGTTTCATGGTCTCAATGCTGTTTCAGAGGCTTTTCCACACTGATAAGAATAAAGCTCTAGGTAGACTGACACTGAATAATAATTTTTAAAAGATGACATGAAAATGGTCAGATTTAAATTGACTGGTTATGTTGAAATGCTGACACAAAACACATATCAGTAAAAATATAATTATGATGGACTATAACCACCTTCAGTATCATTCGAGCCTGATTAGTAAAGTGTTATATTCTGAGTATCAGTTATATTTACAGTTTGTCTTGATGTTGGCAAGAGAGACCACCTTCATCACGTTTGCTTTCAGTGAAGAGCTTCAGTGTTACACAGCGATCAGACTGATTTTCCAGAGGTGTTTCCACCCTGACATTTAGTAAATCTGGGCAAACCACTGGTCCATGTGTTGATATTTCCTGCATCATTAAAGCTTTGACTCAGTTTTAACAGTTTATGTTTCATATTTCCGCAGCATGCGATCCTGGCCAAGAAGTTTGTGGAGGTGATGACAAAGTACAACGAGGCTCAGGTTGAGTTCAGAGACAAGAGCAAAGGACGGATCGCCCGGCAGCTGGAGATCAGTGAGTCACAGTCTCTCGTTCACAACACGCTGTAACAAGGATGTTCTCACCATTTGACACTTGTTCCATGTCATAGTGAGGTAGAAATGTGTTTAACCACTTCTTACGTGTGATTGGCAGCCATTTGGATCTTGTTATCACTTTTCAAATGTCATAATCCATAGTAAGGGTGTTATGATCATTGATAATATGGTAAAGGGACGTGTTATAGTCAGGCATGTGAGTGGTAAAATAATTTAATATGGCATAAAAAAGGATGATGATATATTCTCTCATAAATTGGACTAGTTAGCCAGCTAATCCAGTTAAAATAAGTTGCTGGTTCTCTCATATGTCACTGGTGACTGGTACTGGACAATGAAGCAGTAATACAATGCCATAATACAGGTGCTTATAATATAATATAATATAATGTCCTGCAGATTTTTCACTATCTAGCCTCTATTTAACAGGCTGAGATTCACTACTGAATGTATAACTGTGTTTTCTATATTTCCTAGCGGGGAAAGCGACGACTGATGAGGAGCTGGAAGAAATGCTGGAGGGAGGAAACTCAGCTGTCTTCACTGCTGGGGTAAGATCAGTTTTTGCTGCGGTCATCATCACCTCCAGTTGGTTTTCTCTGAACCATGCTGGTTGCATTTGATTTGCATTTTCAGTGACTATGGTTTGTTTGTGCTCACACTGCACCATTACAACCAAATCAGGGCGTGATTATTGGTGTTTAAAGCTGGTCCATTGATTTGTTCACTCTTTAATGAGGCATGTTGGTAAAAATCTATAGATGAAAACTTTCCAAAGCCATGTCTTTCCTGTGCAGTTTTGATATTGCCTTAGTTGTTGCCCTGCCACTTCCATGCATCCTCCTCTACGTGCTGCTGTGTGAAGTAAAGCAAAATAAATGGTGAAACCTGTCAGATCAGGACTGAACTATAAATTAAATACACTGTATATGTGCATGTCTCATTAATGAGAATCAATATATTGAAAAAGATGCTTTGGCTGCTTTTAGGGTTGATTATTGGAGTGACCTCTGGCCTTGAACAGGACTGCATATTGCAGAGCTGCACACAGAAGCCCTATTCTAGATAACTGCTAGTGTTAACAAGCTGAAAACAGTAATAAAGAGGGCAGACTATTTGACAGTATTGATTCACTGTCACTTTAATCATATTGCTATATGTTGTTGCGAGGACATTTCATGGATTTTTGAGCCTGTGTGTCATTTTGTTTTGTTGCCCCTCCAGATCACAGCCTCAAAGATCGACCAGCAGGCCCTGAATGAGATCGAGGCTCGACACAAAGACATCATGAGGCTAGAGAGCAGCATCAAGGAGCTCCACGACATGTTTGTCGATATTGCCATGCTGGTTGAGAACCAGGTACACACACACACACACACACACACACACACACACACTCACAAACGATCACAGTTTAAAATCTTGGTATAGGATTCCTTAGAAAGTCTGCAAAAGTATTTAAATTCATTTGATAATATCTACACATTTATGGATCACATGTTATGTTTTTATAATCCTCAGCTATAGGATGATATGTCCTAATTTACTTCATCAAGTAGAACACTAACCATAATATCAAATCAGGAAATGAAGGGCTGGAGAAACTATGAATGGAAGAAACGTGTAGAAGCATTATATCACACACACACACACACACACACACACACGCGTTCTTTCATGTACGCTGGTCACATCCATCAGTCAAGTATGGCATGTGTCCTGTGCGTACACTGCTCCCTCATCAGTTTATCTCGTCCCGCCCTCTTCCAGGGTGGCATGATTGACAGGATCGAGAGCAACATGGACCAATCGGTGGGCTTCGTGGAGAGGGCAGTGGCTGACACCAAGAAGGCTGCCAAGTTTCAGCAGGAGGCGCGCAGGGTAAGCTGGCAGTGAAGAGTAGGCATGACTTGACGGTTAAAGGAATACTCCAACATTTTGGGCAAAATACCATTTTTCCGACTTACCCAGAGTGAGGCAAGATGTTCGATACCATTTTCACCTCTGTACATCCACTGGTTCGGTTCCCGTGGGTAGCATTTCATGTTAGCTTAACATAAAGACTTGAAGTCTCTGCAGTCATTAGCCTAACTCTGTCAAAGTGGAAAATAAACCTTACAGCAACTCTGAAGCTGTCTTATCTACACAATGTATTTACATGTGTATGTACATGTGTATTTGAAATACATTTTGGAATTTTTTTTTTTTTTTTACATCTTGGAATTTTTTTTTAATTTAGAGAGGAGAAAAGTTAAATAGTTGGAACTATGACCGCTGACCATATGTGTTTAGCGGTTATAGTTCCTACCATCTAACTTCTCCTAAAACGACTTTTGTTTATTTGTTTTTTTTTTTTCAATTCCAAGATGTGTATTTCATTGCTGTGTAATACACATGATACATTATGTAAATAAGACAGCTTCGAAGTTGCTGTAAGGTTTATTTTTTTCACTTTGATGGGGCTAGGCTAATGACTCCTGTAGACTTCAAGTCTTTATGCTAAGCTAACACAATGCTAATGATAGTAACTGAACCAGTGGATGTACAGAGGTGAAAATGGTATCGAGCATCTTGTCTCAGTCTGGGTAAGTTGGAAAAAGGGGATTTTACCCAAAACGTGGAGTATTCCTTTAAAAAGCAACACGCTATTACATCCACAACGATGGGACTGAGGAGTTTTGGATATGCCTCACTGCCATATCAAAATTAACTGACATGCCATGGAGCAGCCTGAGAATGTTCAATTAAGGCCAATTTCTTTATTTCTAAGCTCTCTCTTTTTCTCTTTTGTTCTCTAGAAACAAATGATGATCTTCTGCTGCTGCGTGATTTTGGCCATCATCCTCGGTTCCTTTGTCTACAGCTTCATCAAGTAGACAACCTGATTGAGGCCACCCAGCAGCTGAATTCACACTGTACAGGACAAAACAGAGCAGAGCCCCCTGCAGACGGACAGGAAACAAAGCCTGGGCCCAGTTCACTTTCAGTTCAGTCAGTTCAGAATGGAACCATTTACAACCTGTTCATGCCATATGTTTTGCCAGAATGTGAATTTAGAGGAAAACCTAGTTCCTGGATCAGTGGCGTTGAAACTAAATTGAACCCAGCGTTTTAGGAGATCCACTCTCCTTTCCTGTGCAGTTTTAGAGAGAGATAAACAAAGTGATTTTGCAGTGTTGTGAATCCCACTGAGTTCTGGGCAAGATATACCCACAAACGCTGCGATTGTTTAGAAATTTTGTTGGCCTGTTGTCGATTCACTAAAACATTCTTGATGGCGTATCTTGTCCAAAACTCTGTTGAGATTGAAAATATCACGATTCAGCGCTAAATCATATATGGCAGATGGCACTTGAAACTGGCCACACCCAATCAGTGATGTCACGGCAGGTGTTTTTCATCAGGTGTTAGGGTTAGGGTCCTGGCACAATGATCAATTACAGTGCAGTGATTTTCATTCCCAATATTAAATTCAGTGCTCTAGAAATCCTTTCATCTGTGGCTCTGAACTCAAGTTCACAGTATGCAATAATATCACTGGAAGTGAAAGCAGGGGGCTGCGGCACATTTTATGTAAATATATCTCTGTTGCTGTTATTTGTATGAGTTTGTAAGGTATTAGGTGTAGGATTTTGTTATCAACACATCACTGTCCAATTGGTGGTTATGACCTGAAAAGAAATGGGACTTCTTACCTTGTCATGTGATACTTCAAATTGACTAGACGCGAAATGATGAAATCTGTCAATAGCTTACAGTGTATATCCTGCAGTGGCTAAAACATATTTACTGAAAATCCTACACATTGTACCTAGTTATTGTTTTGTTCTGTTGTTTTTTACACATAGAGCAGAGTGGAAGACTTTAGGCAATGACTTAGAAAAAACTTCAAAAATTCGCCAACCTTTTCTCCCTTGTCCTGTAGACTTATAATAGAGGTTTTGCTGTGTTTGTGTGTATTTTTTTTAAGAATAATGTCCCAGAAACAAGACAAGCCACAAATCAATCATCATCAATCAATCAATCAATCAGTCAATCATGGGCCAATTTAAAACTGGAAGAGTAGATAGTTGTTATTGCTTTGTGCCACAGCTGGTTGTAGAGAGGGTGAGAGGGGTTTTCCATGATGGCTCTGATCTTGTCCCTTGTCCCTTGACCCGAGAAGATTAGGCAAATTAGTCCGCTGACGTATGAAACAGCGTCGGCTGTTTTACACTTCATGTTTCACAGTGGTGAAGCATCAGGCTGTTGCACTTATTGTAACCCCCACTTGTTGACAGATCCCATCAGCCTCTGACACTTTTTACAGTGTTGTTCTCCCGTGTGTCTGCTCTGTGTTCTGACTTTCTTCGTCAGCAGTGTGTTTTATAAACTCGCCCAGAAAATGCAACACACCTCCTGGATTTTTTTCACCCACCATGGGAGCCAACACGGACACAATAGGATTAAAAAAAAAAAAAAAACAACTTACACTGCCCATCATGGTACACGCCTATTAAAGTTAGTATCCAAAGTACTGGGACAGGCATTATTTTTTCTTTACATTTGTCTTGTTTTGATGTGGAAACCATACCACCATCCCAACACTTATGCTATTGCCTGCATCTACTGTTTAAAGTTCATGTTCTGTCATGGATAAGCGCCTGCTTGCTTGCTGTGACTCCATCTGCAGGGCTGAGTTCAAGTCACATTTCAGTTTAATCACTTTGCTTAAAAATGAAAATACTGAGAGATTTTTGATGTGAGAAGCTTGTCACATGCAACCTGCTCAAAGATACCTGGGAATACCTGCTCTATGATCTGTGAATAGAAGCTGATTAAATCATTGGACAGAGATGGACTTGATCACAGCCCTGCTTGAGAGCGTCTAGGTAGGATTATTTGATCATGCTGACACTGCCTTGGTGGCCCCCTGTTGTTTCAGGTCTTTGTATTTTTGTGTTGTTTATTGCAGAAATTGCTTTCGTTTTTAATGATTTTTTTTTTAATGGCCACAAATGTACTTCCCAAGAGGTCGTTCTTGTTTGATACCATGGTTTGAACCTGTTTGGTCTTTTACAGAATTGGATCTTTCCTTGTTGCCTCAGTTCCAAACATGCATTGCAGGCCACTGTTCATCTCTCTTTTTTTCCACTTTCTTTTTTGCGTGTTTCTTTTGACTTGACTTATGCTGCATTCAGCTACACCCCTTAAGCTCCTACATCCAACCTCAAAAGCTGGTAGCACTTCATATGCATTCAAGCACATTTGGTTGAATGCAAAGCTGACCAAAGCTGACCTCATAACAAAAGCAGTTTTGACTACTGTTTTAATTTAGGTATCAAGCAGCACAGTGTTACCTTGTGCTGCTGTGGTGGAATGAATTAGAGAAAATACCTGTCAGGTGTTGTTTTATTGAAAACAAAAATGTGCAACACAACTAGAGGGAAACAGTGGAAATAGAAACATTCAGTAATAGCAGATCAAAGTATTGGATATCAAACTCCACACTGATTTTAACCTGCTGCAATGAGTCTTTGACATGTTTACATTCTCTCTGCACCCTAAACACATCTTGTATTGAAGGCTGTGACTTTCACTTCTGTTTTTACCACGTCGGCTCATTCAACTTGTAATTGCAGGATTTCCGACAGTACTTGAAAGCAGTGTGACTTCTGGTGGGTGTCCAAATGACAAGAACAGCAGCACGTTTCCATTACCTAGGCTCACCAGTGTTTTTCACAGAATGTCAAAGTAGTTTAGATTTAATTATTATGGCCCTGATGCATTATGGGACAGAGGCAAGAAGAAGACTAATGGTGCAGTAGACTGTCCTATCCACCACAAATAGGTTTTATAGTGATAATTTGATAGTATGTCATTTGTGTGTGATTTTGTGTGTCTTTCATACAGTGCATAAACTTGTCAAATTGACTTTAGACATTTGTAGCTATTTATAAAGAAATTAACATCAGTTATGAAAATGGAAAATCAATTCATGGCTTTTGTAGGTTTGCCCTCTGGTTGGCCACAAATAAAATGAAAGCATGAAATCTTCTGCTGATGTATTGATTAATGGTATTGTTTTTACAGTTTATAGCTGATGTGTATCCTCATATGATATTGCTCTGATGATTAATTACAGTTGGTGACGGCCTTGTTTGCTGTGCTCGTCACATTTGGCATGTTCCTCTCGCCATCCTGTGTCTGTACGTATTTGAGAGACGGGTCACTGCCACCAATCAAAACGGGATTACACCATTGCTCTAGCCAATAGAGTGTAGTTTGCTGAAATTACACTTCCATTTATGGAACTGCACCCACTTCCTCGTTGAGGAGAGAGCTGCTAAACGTGTCTGTGCTATGCGAGCCGTCGGGAGTGGAAACACAGCGCTTTAACACCGTCACACAACTCGGATTAGTGAAGGTGTTTATCAGCGGCCTGTTCGGCTTGAACATGGTGGTAAGTATAAAATCAAGTATTATTTTGAGGTGAAATAGGTTATCTATGGGCAATGACTAGTTACATTGAGAAATGGGCGGTGTCAGTTTGTTATTTCGTCAATTGATTGGCCACCTCTCATGACTGATTGTGTATTTTGTCCAATCAGTAAACTTATTGGGGGATTCTGACCAATGAGAGGCACACGCATGTTGTAATTGTGTTTTGATTGGTAGTTTCTGGTTCCTTTTATTTTTCTATTGGCTGCTCTTGTCCAATCAGGGTTTGCAAACATTTCCTTTGAGTGACACGACCCTAGGCCAATGAGTGTCTCGCCGGGTTGTTTGTGATTTGTCCATTCTGCTTTTGTGGGCGGGATATTGTTGTGTTTTGTGATGGGATGGAAAATGGCGGCGATTAGAAGACCGCATTAAGTTTACAGTTTTTACAACTAACCGCAGCGACAGTGTGCGCTGTTTTCCACACAGTATTTTAGCAGTGATGGAATTTGTCGATAGGATTTTATTATGCCGTGAAGTTATTTGGAGTTTTGTATCAATATGAACGGAACGTTTTCCAAAAGCTAACGTTAGCTTGGCACGACTTGGACGTTTGTGATTGTGAAGATCGCGAACAAAGCTCGAGCGTTGTAAAGTGTTGTTTTGGAGTGCTGTGTTTTATGTCAGTTATTTTACTTGGCTAATATCGTAACTGTAGCGTAGCTAGATAAGTCATTGTTGATATTAAACTTAACATTTCCAGCGGACGTTGGCTCAAAAAACCAAAACGAAGTCATGGAATGTAATCAGACGAGGAGGTTTTGATAAGGTGTTGTAATACTGCGAGCATTAATACAACAATTAACGTTAGCCAACACGCCGGGGCATGTCAGGTCAGTATCCGAACCCTCAGGGAATGCAGTGCACAGGCATGTTAGCTATTTTTATACTACCCAATGAAGCCATATGGAGCTACAGTGAAAATTAAGCAGTTTTCCTACCTTCTACAAGTTGACGACTGTGTATCACATAGTTATATCAGCGTCGTTGCTAGTTCAGACACAGCTGGCCTCTGCAGCCCAAATCATTGATAATGGATGACTCCAAGCCACGATACAGCAAGAGGCTGGTAAGTTGAAGAAGAACCACGCTTTTCATGCTGGTTTTTGTCCATCACTGTCCAAGTGACTTTGATCATTTAACTACCCAAAATGATTTCATATTCATGGCATGTCTAGTATGTGTATTTCACGGTGTATTTGTTGGTATTAATGGCAAGATAGTTAAAGGGCAGCAGGGTTATGGTCAGAAGCCATTATCTCATTCCACTTGAAATAATATGGGGACCTATTTTTAATTTCCCCTCAGCCAAGTTTAGTTCCTGGCAAAGTGTCTGGGGAATATAATATTTCAAATATGTTGCATGCAACTTGATTTAGGGGGTTGTGGAAAGGTAGGTTGCTGCCAACAAACTGTTTGTGTTATATGTTGTTGAGATGCCGCCTGCTGAGAAACCCCTTGGGCATAGTTGTACAAAAGGACCCGCTGTGCATATCTTGTGTGTCAGAAAAGATTAAGTGTGTGCTTTGTGCTAGAGTGTGACTTGTGTGTTTATGCATGAGCGAGCACAGCATTGAGAGAATGAACTATGATTTGTGGTGTCTATCAAATGAAAAGTCTTTGGCTTGAGAGGAGGAGGAGCACATATGCATGTTTAGGGTTTGAGTTTACATTGACTGTCAGTGTAGGTTTTGAAACCTGGACAGGGAAATCAAAACAGGAGCAGTGACCTGATAGAGTCAACAGAAGCGCGGATGGAGGGGCAGAGGAGGACGGGGAGGAAGGAAGGAGGGAGGGATGCAGGATGTTACTGACCATGTGAGCGGACTGTTAAATGCAGAGGGAGGAGGAGGAGGCGAGGCTAAAGAAGGTAGGGGGTGATGAAGAGAGGGGGGAGGAGGGAGTAAGCCTGTCCACTCTATGATATGACTGTCTGAGGAGCGCTGAGACAGTGGTGGCAGTGGCACTGCAGAGGTGAAATTACAACGATGACTTGCCACCCTGTTTCCCCTTGATTGAGAGAAGAGAAAGGAGAGGGGTAGAATGGTGAGAAGAGCAGAGGTGGTGTTTCTGCAACCCAGGAATAGAGGAATGTGGGAGGAGAAGAGGATATGGAGGAAAGAGAAAAAGCGAAGGAAGAGACAGATGAAAGATGCAACACCGACAAAGAAGGTGCGAGGTGTGTGGCGTCCCTTTATCTCTCGCCTTGTCCTTTTCTTTCTTCCCGTAGGACTCCAGATCCATTGCAGCATGAGAGGGAGAAAATAGCGCAGGAGCTGAAAGATCGGTGAATGGTTTAAAATAAATAGAGGCTTTGGTAGCTGTGTTAAGAAGATGACAGAAAAAAATAAGAAAGAAATAGAAAGAGTGAATTGGTGGTAAAGGGAGATGTGGAGGTTGGTTGGTTGTGTGCTGCAGATAAGCATTTTGGTGTGCAGTCCAAAATCCCTGCGGAAAATAGGAATAAGCCACTAATAAGGTCTGTGTTTGACAGATATACAAGGCATTTTATTCCGTTTTGATCTTTTAGTTCTTTTAGCGGAGAACACACACACACACACGCACACACACACTGTATTCTGGGACCATGGAAGTTTTAGCTACCGTATTTGCAGTAGTGCTCGTGTTCGTGTTTTTGTGTCGCTCTAACTGATCCATTGTAAATACACATGGAAATGAGATAATTTTTGCTGTGTCACAGCTGTAGCCATGAAATGCATGGGAAATGCTTTGCAAATGGAGGGTGACTTTTACAGCTTAATGGAAATCACTGAAAGAACCAAAATGGAATGGTTGCCCCTCTAGGTGAAGAAGACATCAGTTCCCAGTGGAGGTCTCTCTGTCACAACAAGCACATCTAAACTAAATTTCAGTGATTTTTTTCCCCCTAGTAACCTTTCATTGCCTCTGTTGCCAGCTTGTCTCAGTGCAGAATCTGCGAGGAAGTGGAAAATACCAAACAAGTGGTCTTTTTAGTTTATTTCAGGGTTTCTAGGGGTATTTCAAATTCAAGACTTGAAAAGGTCTTAATAACAGTCATTTTCAGAGATCTGTCTATGTCTTGAATTTTAAAAGTCCATGATCTCTCGGCCTCAGAAGGGCAGAGAGCCGACTGAGCAGATGGGTGTTTTTTTGTTTTGTTTTGTTTTGTTTTTTTTCCTGTGCAGTAGGTCTTGAATTTTTTTGTTTGGGTTTTGAAAAAGCCTGATGTCAGGAAAGGGGGTAGAAATCCTGTATTTTGACCTTAAAACACAGAGAACACCTCTCGCTGTTACAAGTTTAAAAGTTGACTCTTCTGGATTTTCTTTCCGAGTCAGTTATTTAGTTAGTTATTAATGACTTATTATTGATGTTTCATTAATTAGCCCAGTAAAAGTCTATGTGTTATAAGCCATTGGCATTACAACCTTAGCTATTTTACTTCCATCTGATTATCGAGGCCACATTCAAACTCCCTCCAGTTTTATTTTAGTCGGCGCACACACCAGGATGTCCAAGGAGAACAGATGGACATGCTTATTATGTACTTATTAATTATCTGTTACTGATATCTCTTTTAGCCAGCCTACCAACTCCTAAACTACTACTAAAATATATACTATAATAAATCACTCAATGTAGTATAGGTTAGCAGTTTTGCAGAATTACTGTATTATTATTATTATTATTATGAGATTATCAGAACTGTGTTTTTAGAGTATCTCTCTATTCAGTTTGTGCTGGTACAGAGACACAGCAACTCCCAAGTAGCACAGAAGGTCACAGGTGTGGTGCATTATGGTCACTGTAGTTGACTAACACGTTTTTGGCACTTAACAGCATTAAAATTTTGATTGTTCCATACGCGAGAACCGCCACTTTCATGCATCACGGTACCTGAAATGCAACTGAAAACAAATTTCCCTGGCAGGCTGTTAGGCAGGTATGAAACCCTGCAGTATGTCATTATTTGTTTCAGAAAGCTGAAAATGGCAGGGAAAATACTCAAGGACAAGTATCACTCTGGTGTAAAAGAAAAAACAAACAGTGATGCAAGCCTGGAAACCAGTTTATGAAAGTGGCTGCCACTGGTTTAATTCACCCACACAGGAGCAGTGAGGTGGGAGAGATTATGGAGAGGAGGGGGAAGGGAGTTGGGGATTGGGGGCTCAGTAGAGGAAGAGAGGGATTATCCCTCCTTCATCTGTCGAGACCTGGGACTCCTCTGAAAGTAGAGTACGACTGGAACTTCTTCACCACATAAACTGGCCCCAATGGTTACATCATTCAGATTCAGAGTCTCTGGAAGAGACTTTTTCGGTATCTTTTGTGAGAGTGGAAGCACATTTTATAATGCAACTGAGTAAATAATTTGCAGTGTGTTGTTCGTACTTAATTCGTTCTTTTCGTTCGACTAGTTTTCCTGTTTCACTGTCAGATATTTTCTGCACTCTCTATCACATCTTTCTGCATTAATATGTATCCACCTAGTCTTAATGGCAGCTGATTTTACATCTAAATACTGTGTCTTAACTTAACCTGTTGGGTCAGCAGCATCGCCTTATCCTTAATTAATGATTAATTAAAAGAAAATTAAATTAGACACAAATCTTTGTTTCTTTCTTTCATCTTTTTTTTTTTTGCTTTCTTCATCCATTCTCTGTCCACTTATCTTTACATTCATCCATCCTTTTTTGCTGCCACCCCAGAGGGCGGGTACTCGGCGACGTTACCATGACGATGGTATCTCAGACGAGGAGATTGACGGGAGGAGGATGTTTGACCTGGAGGAGAAAGTCCACAGTCAGAGGTTCAGCTCTGACCGGGTCATCCGCATGGAGGGGAAAGGTAGGGGAGTGCATATGACACACACACACACACACACACACGTTTAGTCACTTCAGCAAGGTTTCATACACAGCTGTGACATCTTTGGAAATTTCCTGGTCACACTTTAACCTTTGCTCTCCTCATGCTTGGTGTGTTTTCAGACTTGACGTATGAGTATGTTCAGAGAGGAGGGCTGAGGGACCCCATCATCTTTGATAAGCCTGATGGACTGGGAATTAAGTAAGCCTCCTCTTCATTTCTCTGTTCCTCTTCCTCCTTTCTCATCTCCATCTAGCTTCCAGCCTTCACTTCCACTCTTGTCATCGTCTTTCTAAGAAGTTAACCTCATAAGGAAATACTAAAGCTGGTTGGATTTCCTCTTGATGGCCATGTATTTTGTCCTTTTTTCCCAATGCATTTTTAGCATTTTGAGTTGGTATCAAAAAATTGAACCCCTTGACAGTATTCGTTAAGCTAAACCATCTGTAACCTTTTTCTTGTCGTTCCACAGGATGCCAGACCCCGATTTCAGTGTCAACGACGTCAAGATATTTGTTGGTAAGATCTCAGATCCCCAGTAAAAAAAAAAAAAAAAAAAAAATGCTATTTATTTTTCCTTTCTCTAACCAACCCCCCTCGCCTCTCATCATCCTCTCAGGTAGCAGACGTATGATCGATGTGATGGATGTGAACACCCAGAAAGGGACAGAGATGTCCATGGCCCAGTGGAGACGATACTATGAGACCCCTCCGTCTCAGAGAGAGAAGCTTTACAATGTCATCAGCCTGGAGTTCAGTCACACCAAGCTGGAGAACCTGGTCAAGAGACCTCTCACAGTATGTACACGCAGTTAATGAATGAACATGAATTATTATTGGAGCTTCTGAACTTAGAAATAAGGATGTAGCTATTAATTGACGTCCCTGTTAACTTCTAAATCTTAAAATGTCACAGTTTTCTGTTAATATTTTAGAAGCTGCAATATCTGTTTATCGCTGTAGGCTCTTGAACGAACCCTGATGTTCGCAAGAATGAAATAACGTTTAAGCCTTAAATTAGCAATGTGTAAGTATACCAGAAAAAGAGACAGGGGGTATTTGAAGAACATTAATGACCAAAATTTGCAAAATGTGCTGAGGAAATGTGAAATTGAAAAGTAAACTGTAATTTGACAAACGAAAAAAGTGAGGGCTAGGACACTCCAAGCCAACCTCCAAGAACTCTCTTTGACTGAGGCCGCTGGTCAGATCACTTGTGTCCATGAACGCACCACTCAGGCTACAGTAGTCTCAAGAAAATAAACATTAAAGATGAAGAGACAAGCTAACATTAGCCCTTCGTGTTCACACAACTCTGCATCTGTTCAGACGCTTTCGTTCAAATTGATAGTCAGCCTGATGAGAAGTTACAGCTGCTCCGGTGTTGTCAGCTTGAAGGTCTTTTGTTTGTGCAACGATTAGCATTCTCTCTCTCTCTCTCGTGTGTGTGTAGGTGGATATGATTGACTGGGTGGACAACATGTGGCCCCGTCACCTGAAAGAAAGACAGAGAGACTCCACCAACTCAATCAACGACATGCAATACCCCAAAGTACAGAAGTAAGACAGCCTGTTGTTTGCTGACCGTGTAACTCTGATCCACATTTAATTTGTTTTAAACTTTTCAAAAATTGGCTGTGATGTGTGTGTCTCTGTCCAGGTACTGTCTGATGAGCGTTCAGGGCTGCTACACAGACTTCCACATCGACTTTGGAGGGACGTCGGTCTGGTACCACATACTGAGAGGATGCAAGGTGGGGATACACAAACATGTTTTTGGAATGGTCTTGTTTTAACTTGACCACTGTGCATTTTTGAGAACAAAACATTGGGTTTGGGATTTTATAAATGCTAAATGTTATGCAGTTTCTCAGCTCTTAGCCTATAGAGGAAACTTGAAGATTTTTATTTGAAGTTTAACCATCAGAATCACCAAAACAGGCCTTGTGAGACCACAGTGCCGATGTTCTGGCTGATCCATGATTTAAATATTTTCTGAAAATAATTGATTTATCATATAATTTTGTTATTTTTTTCTGTTTTTGTGGTCAGATTTTCTGGCTGATCCCTCCCACCCCTCAGAACCTGGAGCTCTACGAGAACTGGGTGCTGTCAGGAAAACAGGGAGACATTTTCCTGGGAGACCGAGCATCTGACTGCCAGAGGATTGAACTGAAGCAGGGCAACACCTTCATAATACCTTCAGGTACACACACACACACATACACACACACACACACACACACACACACACATAAATAAGGATTGCAGTGATGATTGATAGCAGTGGTATGTTGTCTTGACTGAGTGTTAGCGGGACGCAGATAGAACTTTTACTGTTTGCTGATCAGATTGTTGCATTAAGTTACTGCTCTGACCCGAGATTTAAAAAGGACACACGGAGTCATAGATGCAGAGCAAAATAAACAGTCAGCAGCACCGCCACAAGGGGTCAGATAGGCCGACTGAGTGTGAGTTTCTTTACAGGTCCATGAGTTGTTTTGCATTTAAAAAAGTCTCCCTATTTCCCTGTCCTTACTGCACGTGGCTGCAAATATCACAATATTCAGCGCTATAGTGGTTTAAGCCTGCATGCATGCAGATGTTACAGCCAGACCACACAGTCCCTGATCCCCCCGCACATCCTGCACATCTTCTACATGTTGTTTTGGAATGGAAATTTTTTGGGAGTTGGAACAGTTAAGAGTGTGTGTGTGTGTGTGTGTGTGTGTGTGTGTGTGTGTGTGTGAGATCGGAAGAGCACACG
>OMKZ01038624.1:3924-17717 GCA_900302535.1 Neoniphon sammara | reverse complement strand
GGACGGGCTTCGGCGTGAGTCGGCGCTCTGACGGGCTGCAGTACGAGGGGGAGTGGCTCAGCAACAAACGCCACGGCTACGGCTGCACCACGTTCCCCGACGGCACCAAAGAGGAAGGGAAGTACAAGCAGAACATCCTGGTGAGCGGCAAGAGGAAGAACCTGATCCCCCTCCGGGCCAGTAAGATCAGGGAGAAGGTGGACCGAGCCGTTGAGGGAGCGCAAAAGGCAGCTGACATCGCCCGTCAGAAGGCTGAGATCGCACTGTCCAGGTAGCTAAAATATCTATCTATCTATCTATCTATCTATCTATCTATCTATCAATCTATCTATCTATCTATCTATCTATCTATCTATCTTCCCATGGGTTCTCAGACTCTTGGTTTTTTTTTTTCAGCCCAGGACCCAAAGGACAAATTTAGTCACCCACTCATGGACATACATTGATACTCTTATCATGTGGAGACTCAGCAGAAGTAGGTCCATGACCCACTTTGGGCTCAGACCTTGATGTTTTCAAGAACCAGGTTATAGGGCCGTGATTATAGCCATCTTGTGGAAAGGCAAGGATATTTTGAGATGCAGTGCTTGCTGTCAGAGCTTCTGGTTTTAACCTTTATTTGTTGACTGGTGTTGTATAACGTGGTGAAGAAAATGAAATAAATATCAAGCAAAATATGTTACATAATATTACACAGCAGAGATGAGCCCACGGATACAAATTGAGCAAGGCTGTTTGGCTGCCATCTCCTCACCATTCCCTTTCCACAGCAAAAGCTCTATCGAATGAAAGGTTTTGGTCTCGCCAATTCCGAGAAGTACTATACAAGAAAGAAAGTAAAATTTTAATCTGATTTTCCCAACACCTGTGCTGGTACTGAAAAATGCACCAACATAAGGCTGATATACATCATAGTTTCCCTGATATGCAGTGGTTAACTTCAGAGGTGGAGGATCCCTAGTGGGTGGATGTTGGGGATGCGGAAGCCACAGCTAATCTAGCTGCAGCCTACAACAATTAATTTATTCTTATACTTTTTGGCTATTTTTAAGTTAGTAACTCTGAATTATTCATCCAGTCTAGTCCCTACTAGCAACAGCCTATGTAATATTAGTAACCTATCATCCCCGTCTCTCTCACTGAATTTTATGGGTAGGTTAGAGTGGTAACTGAGTGGTAATAAAAGGATGTAGTTTCCAATTACATTAAAGCAACCTTGCTAAATTAGCTTTCTGTGTAATTAACTAGCTAGCAAGCTGTGTTCAACTCCACAGGAATCTATTTTTGCTGCCAGTAAACCTTACAAATCACAAAACTGGTTAAATGTAGCTGTAACTAACTACTATTAATTTATCTTTTTTATGTTTTTAACTTGTAACTTAGCCTAGCTGGCTTATTTTATTTTATTTATTCATTTATTTTTTGTCCCCACATCAATTTTCCACGACATTGCCCACACTCCTGCAGAGATCCGCTTGGTTTCAATATTCCCTCTAGGTGCCAGATCTAGGATCCGTAAAGATCTGGCCTGATTCAACCCTTGCTGATACAATACCTGTAACCACAAGTGACACATCTGAAATCACACCAAAGTGAATTGATTTTGTGCCTTTTTCACAACTAGAAATTTTCTGTAATGGAAAAAAGGATTTTAGCTCAGTGATTTCAAATTATCCCAAGCTAAAGGTCTAAGTCAAATCAAACTGTGTAATTTGTTGATTTAGGACCTGACATAAAAACAAGAAAATGTCCTGGAACTTTCTTGGACTTTCATCTCTAAAAGTCATGATTTGATTCTGACACGTGATGGTATAAAAAATATTTTCTTGTATATGTCTGTTTGGCTCACAGATGGAATCTGATGATTTCTTTCTCAGTGTTTTTTGTGAGAAAAGAATTCAAACTATTACACAATTAGACCTGGAAGAAGTTCACATGACACACAACTGGATTGGAAGCCCTTTTCTTGCGACTTGCTTGATTCGCCTTGAGCTTAAAATCTGATTTCGTACTTCTGACTTGATGATGATTCGTCCCACCACTTTTAGGTTTCATTCACTTTACAGCTCAAAGTGTCCCAGTTCTGATTTTTTTCCCACACATGTGACACAGATCTGATGTTTTCTAATCAGCAAAAAGCGGCACGATGTTGCACCTTTCAGTCGATCTGGGTCACCTGCATATGTGGTACAATATCAGATCCCACAACATACAACCCCATGTATTTGAACACTAAAAACTGAATATGCCAACAAGATGGGACTTGACTGGTATTCGAGGTTGTGGTGACTGGTAACTCGAAGACACACATCGTAACTGAAATGTGTGAAATAAGCAAGTAAGAAGCATGGGTACAAAAATGAATGTGGTGTCTTTTGTTATTCTTACTTGGCTCAGGCATGTTTCTTCTACATTGATGTTAGCTCATAGTAGTGTTGGATACAAGTTACATGCTAGAACAGACATGAACAGCCATCAAATAAATAAATAAATAAATAAAAAAGTAAGCAGAAATTGAGAACTGAGCCTGAATGCCTGTGGAGTGAACACAGCCATAGTCAGTGAGTTAGTAAATGAATAGATGTTGAATGAGTTGTCTGAAACAGGGTCAGGGTTAATATTGATGACTGATTAGCAGTTGACCTTGGGACAGATCAATAACCAATGTGTTTGCACACTGACATCGTGATCAACAACTATCTCATGTATCAGTGTATATGTGTGTTCTGCAAATTTTTAAGGCTTAGATAACTGAGCTCATTTGGTGTGAGATAGAGCAAATGCAAGAGAGAGAAAAAGAAAAGATATGAGATGAAGACAGAGATGAAAAATGTGAGAGGAAAAGAGAAACAAGAGAGTAAGATAGTAGAAACAGAAAGTAACAGAAAGAGAGGGAGTCAGAGAAGGAGATTTCCGCATTATGCCAACAGTGTTGGCAAGCAGCCTGAGAGAGCAGGGAGGCTGAACTAAAGGCTCTCTCTCTCTCTCTCTCTCTCTCTCTCTCTCTCTCTCACACACACACACACACACACACCACAAACCTGCTGTTTCTTACATGCGTACAAGCTTACATCCATATGTGAATGCAGCTGCTGCACACGCAGGTTTGCACACATGTTGTGTGTACATGCAACGGGATGCATTTGCTATATTTGTTGGCAGTGTAAAGATCCAATCCTATTAGCCCTGATGACAGTCTTCAACTGAGGGCGGCATGGCCACAGCTCGCTACAGCTGCTCACCTAACTCATCTGCACTGAGACTCTTAAGTTGATGAGTCACGCAGTTACAGAGACAGAGTAAGAAGCAAGAAAGAAAGAAGGTGAGGGAATAGATCAGACATTCAGTTGCCATATCGTATGACGACTAGGAGTCTACTCTGTGGAATAGTCCTCTTCAAGGCAAGCGTACTGTACACATTACTTTCACAACGCTGCCAACTTACAAACTTTCCTAGTGCAGCATTAACTATCCAATTTGCAACAAATCTGTAGCAATTTGTGCTATTAGGGAATTTCTTAATATGTTGATACTGCATTCAGAGATTTCCTGAGTGTGTCTTGTTTGAGGAAATTTAAGTTCTGCGGTGTAAAGTATGTCACATAATTTGACAAAATCGGTTTAGTGGAATAAACGATTTTGGTGATCCTTTGTCCTGCTCAGTGTGGCAACATGGCTACAGCTACAATTAAAAATTTGTATCACAGAATATTTTTTTTTATAAAAAGACAATTTTCTTTTTACTTTATACAGTTCCTGCACTGTTGATCAGGAGTGGCTACTTCAGATATGAATATATTTCAAGAGTCTACAGGAGTGATTCACACTCACCAACAGAATAAAATCCTTGGCAGTAGATATGAAGAGTTAATATAAAAAGGTTGGTAAAAGGTTGGCAAAATTAATATTTACAGAAAAGCATTAATTTGTGCTTTTTAAGCGCTTAAAGGACCCTATTTAAATGTAACTTTTACCGGTTTGATGCTGTTTCCTTACTGTTTCTACAAAAGCTCTTCTAACTGCTTTTTTGGCAAAACACCTTTGCTATCTTTGGTGAAGTTGGTCCCAGTCTGGTTAATAATTTCCTGACACAGGCTCCAGTATTACACAATAAGGAGGCTCAAATGCAAGAACACAAAGAGTAGTTTACCCTTTTTGAATTTTTCATAATTTCACAAGAAGGGTGAAGGGCTTTGCTCTGAGTATAGTCTCTCAAGTCAAACTATTTCTTCCCCAACGTTTGAATGCTCCATAGATAAGTCTGTAATTCAGCACATTAAAATTTGACGCGAGGAAACTGATGTCTTCCACTGGAAAAACTCTTCGTACTGGAAGAGTATTTGACCAATCACGACACAGTGTTCATGAAAATGTATTCTCCTTGGAAACAACCGGGACAGCTAGCTAGCATGGATGATACGCCGACAAAACCGGTGGAAGAAGACACCTAAAGACGAAAAAGTTGTCTCCGCTGCGAGGAGGAACAGAATTAATTTTGCAAAGTTCCAAAAAAGTTGAATTGAAAATATCTTTTCAATATAATTCAGTTCGATTCAATTTCCATTTCTGCTCAGCAGCTAGCTAGGCTTCAACTAATTTGGTTTCTAGTAGGAGTTATTTACGTGTCTGCACAGGGGATACGGAAGTGAGGA
The DNA here is from genome assembly GCA_900302535.1 of Neoniphon sammara. Taxonomy (NCBI): domain Eukaryota; kingdom Metazoa; phylum Chordata; class Actinopteri; order Holocentriformes; family Holocentridae; genus Neoniphon; species Neoniphon sammara. Next base: position 13,065 of record OMKZ01038624.1, on the reverse strand, counting down.
AATGACTGGATATTTGTCTTTTCCTTCTGATACAGACTTTTAGGCGGAAGCATTTGGAAATTGCGGGAGCCATCATGTCTGGCTTGAGAGACTTCTCTGAGTACACAAGCTTTTATCTGCTGCACACATAGACGTATTTGCTGATCAGATTGTTGGGGTTTTGGATTTGTTTATTTCACTGAACACTGCGGGAGAATCCACCTTAAAGCGGCATATAACATTTGATGATGAGATGAGAAGTTTCGTTTGCTAGTTTAACAAACATGAACAAGCTTTTTCAAAGGCTGGAGACAAGAGAGCTAAGACTCTTTTAATGATATAATATCTGCCACTGACAGACCACCGGGGCTGTTCCACTGACAGTGGATGGGTGACCGGCCTTGTGGATACTATAATTCTCTAGGGTGATTTCCTTAGCGATATGAGTGTATTTTCTGGGTCATAGTAGATATTACTACAATGGCATGGGGCTTATTTGGATGTAAAACATCAAACAAACATTTTATGAGTCTACAAAGTCAAACTCCTATTCATTGTTAATACAGCAGCACCAGATTATGTCTCTTGATGGCATAATATATTAGGGCCTTGGTTCTCTGCTCTCTAGCGCTGGGAGAGAAAGTTGTTTATGTTCACTGACCTTGTTTAAACTGTCTTAAGATCACAGGAATAGTAAATGCGGATTCTATCTCAGTTTGGAATTTATTTTAAAGATAAATGAACCATTCCCACCAGCTTTTTTTTTTTATGCCTATTAAATTTCTATCTGAGCAAGCATATCCACCAGCGAGTCCTCTGTTACACAATGTAGTGCCTCACCAACTGCCATTCATGACAAAGTCTCGTGATTTAGAAGGTCGAGTCACATTTTGCAGCAGTAAACAAGTCAGAGGACTGAACTGGGACAGGCAGCCCTGAAGAAGAGAGTTGATATAGGTTACAAGATCAATTCATGCTCACCTTCGCTTTCCTTGATGTTTGGAAGAAAAGCAGTACAGTAGATAGGAATTTTCCAAGGATTTTGACTCTGTGATGCATTTCACTGTGTAATGTCATCATTGACCTGTCTTTGTAGCCTGCACCACCTATATTTTATCCCTTTTCCTCATAGGACATACAGAAGGCATACACAGATTTTGCAAGTACTGGCAATCTAACAAATTTATTATTCATAGTACCCATGATGGGCAGAAATCCATTAGAAGATTTAAAATTAGTGACAGGGGAATTATGTTTTTTATCAAACCTCACGATGTGCTAAAATATTTCTATTTCCAACTTGACTTTGGTTAAGCGCAGGAGGCCTAATGCTGCATTTGAGGGGCTACTGGCTCCAAACTGGAAGTAAATGGCAAGAGACAAGCAGAAAAATACTGAAATACAGCCATTCCTTATAAGCAGCACTGCAATAGAGAATGTATCTCCGGGATAAATAAATGATCTGTTGTGTCAGTGTTACCTAAGGTAACGTTATTGCTGTAATATAAATAATCTTTAGTGTAGAAAACTAATGTTGCAGTTGAATGTGAAATCTATTTTTGCATGTTAGCTTGCTTACACATTACCAAAGTTTAGCTTGTAACACCTAGCTGAATTGCCCCAAGTCATTAGCTAATTAACAATATCAACAGTACACCAACTTTAAGCAGCTATATTATGTCCATAAACGTCCCCTCTGTGGCAGTATGTCAGCTGTAAACCAGGAGGTTTTTGAGAAATCTGTGGAATTTAAACAGGATACATCACTTCAGTTTATATTATCTCATCTCATCATTACATCATCTTTCTTTCACTCGGTGTGAGACCAACAATATTGAGCTTTCCTAAATACTGCTTCTTCCTCTCCAGTGGACATAGACATGCTAGCTAGAGGTATTTTGATAGCTGTTTCACATTTGGTTGCATTGATTGGCACGGATTGCTTTCCCATCCAGTGGATGTGGATTTTCATGTAATCCGTCTCTAGCTGCAGGTCTTTCTAGTGCTAGAACAATATGTTAGAAAATGCTTTTATATCTAACATTCATATAGAGCTCACTTGCTAACTTACACTTGTAGTAATAGTGATGTAACAAAGTCCATCACTAGCTAAAGAGGGCACAGCTCCATCCATCAGGCTGAAGCACTTTGCCAGCCCTCGCCTCTTCTGGTGTGTTAGATTGGTAAAATGATCCTCAGTAAAATGGTGGATTTATATCCAGGAACAGCACAAAATCAGTATGCCGTGCTAACAAGCTAACAGTTACTGTTACTACTGTTTGTTGAGGCTAGTGGAGGATAACACCCAGGTCATGTCCATCCTTCCTTGTCAATGATGGCGACGATGATGATTATCTGTGTGTGCCAGGTTGTCTGTTGTTTATGCCTGTCAGACTGTTTGCTTCTTTCTCTGTCTGCCTTCCTTCATCTCTCTCAGTATCTGTCTCTCTGTGTTTACATGTCTGTCTCTCTCTGTCTCATTTTTTGACAATCATTTTGTCCCCGTCCCTGAGCAGTCTGTTTATCGGGCTGTCTGCTTGTTATTCTGTCTTCCTCAACAACTGGGTAGCTGTCCTAGAAATCCCTAAATGAAGGAAGGTGAGGTGTGCAAAATGTATGCGTGGGTGTGCGTGGGTGTGTGGGGGTTGGCATGTGTAAGTGTGCGTGTGTAAGTCGAAAGAGAGACTGTATTGAAAACAGACACTGACGGCATTTGTGGAGGACAAAAAGAGAACCCTCAGTCACATTTGTTTCAATTAGTGGGTGTCCGGAAATGTCGTGAAAAATGTCTATTATGTTTCTCCTGGAAGTGTATTTATGAATCTGTTCCCAACTGTAATTTGGGTCTGATGAGGAGACTAAAACACAAGTAAGGCATGACAACTTGGATGTTAGTTACAGGCACGATTTGGCCATCGTGACTGTTTTTCATGATTTGGCCGAGTCTTCATTAGGCAGTTACAATGGATGGCACAGATCTTGCAGTGCATCGGGGTTCAGGATTTAAATCTCTTGCTTCCCGGTGCAGTCAGACCATCACAGCTGTTTCAAATCTTGACACTTTCTGTTAGTGTTCAGATCTGAAGGGAGACCTTCAAATGAGAGCTGAGCGTGAGAAGAAAAATACTGAGCAGCCAGTTTTTTTTCACCTCCATGTTCTGTGTTTTGGTTCCATGATGTAATAGCGAGAAAGCATGTGTTTTCAGACGTTTTCAGGGATTCTGTGGTGTTAAGAGGCCGGGTTGTGTGTGATGTCGTCAAGGATGTGATCCAGCTTGTCGTCAAGTGTGAGAAACCTCTACAGCATAATGACAAATGACAAAAATCTGCAAATGCTAGTTATTAAGTGTCTGGTGTCCAAACCTTTTACAGTCTGTTCTGTCATGCAGTGTGACACCAAAGTGACACCAAACTCATCCATGTGTCACTAGTAGAGTGTTTGCTCTGGTGCTTCATGCTAACATTTTAGTATACACAGAGTTGAGTGCTATGAGGCAACTAGCATTATCAAAACTAAGAATACTGACTTTTTAGTCACAAAAGAGTTGCTACTGGCCTGTAGGTTCATCAGTTTAAAAAATGAAATATTGTTCATTTAATCCAGTTGATGAAGCCAGCTATTTCAGATGAACAACCATGTATTTCTCCTTTACAGCCGTTTGCAGTCTCCCATTGTCCAACATATCTACCTCCTATGAAAACAAGGGAAAGTAGTTCCTGGCAGATGACAACAGCTTGTTATCTGTGTTCCATATTTCATTTAAATTTTTACCAATCTCAGTCCCAAAACTGCCAGGCTTGGACACACATTATTTAGACGACTAACCCTTTTAGCTTCAGAGCTGCCACAAAGTCTCACTTAATCACTTATTTTGTGATATAACTCAACGAGGTGCATAGTGAAATGTTGTTGTTGGGGAACTAGAGTGAAGGACATACCAGGGACATATGGATGATTTTGCTGTGTTCTCATCATTAACAGGTAAGTTGACTAACGGCCCAGTCTTTAAAAAAATAGAAGTATTCTTTTAAAAAAGAAAGGAAGACTGACAGATGTACAGTAGGCAGACAGACAGGGACACTGTAAGCAGGATATGCAAACTTCAGCCACTGTACGCTGTGCAGCATCATGCTCGGATACTTTGGAGGGCAGGAGCTCACTTACAAGAGGGGCCTAAAATTATTTTTGGGGAGGGACACAGTGTCCTTGTTTAAAGTAGGGTGCCACTTTATTCATGCTTTAAGCAAAGAAAAACCCAGATCTCCATACAAAAGGCAAACTGGAATGAATATTCCATGAAGGCAGCCAGAGGGAGGCAGCGCAAAAGGACAGGGGCTCCGGGATGAAGCTGGATTTCAGCCATTATCCTAAAGCACTGGGAGCTTCAACACCTACATGGCATACGTAGGTGTTGAAGCTCCCGGTTGCTCACAGCAAACCAAGATCTGTAAGTTTGGTACAAATCTCTGAGTTAGGCCAAGAATTGAGTTAGAGCTACAATGAAGACGTGAGCATCAGACACCTTTAGTGTAGGCGTAACACTGGAATAATGTATTTCGTTTTGGTGTAGTGAACATAGTATAAATGATGCCTGCACTACACGTAGGCCACGCTAGATTTATATATATCTCTGTCTATCTATCTATCTATCTATCTATCTATCTATTTATATGTTTGAGGATTTTGCCACTTATTTGTGCTTAGAAACATATGACATCTGCATGTGCAAAGTGCCTGCACTGACAAACAGCCAAACCCCAGCCTGAGTATAAAAATACATTGAAGAATGGTTTGTCTTGCTTGCCAAAACCCTTAGGAAAGTTTCCGATGTCTGAGCCGAGGCCTTTGGAGCGGAAGCAGCGTACAGTAAAGCGCTGTCCATACTGCTGAGTCTTGCCAGCAGGAGTTAACATGGGCAGACGTGGCTAAGTAGATCATTATCAAAGTGGCAACATTCTCTAACATGTAGTCCTGGGAATTTATTTTTCATGCAGACGCTCCAGGTACGCGCTGCAGTTGCTGGTTATCTAGGATAATGGCGGAAATCCAGCTTCACACTCTGGACCCTACCTGTGCAGTACAGTTGCAGCCTCGCCTGTGAAGCGGCTCTTTACAGCCGTATCTCTGTGGTACACTCACACACAGAGCGCTGTCTAACCCAGATTCAGACAGCAGCATACAGGACAGGACAGCCTCTCTCTCTCGCTCTCTCTCTCTCTCTGCGTCTTTCTCTCAGTCACTCTCTCTCTCTCTCTTTGTCCCAGAACAGCAGGGTATTTCCTTGTGGAACACCCAGAGAAACCTTGAGAGGTGAAACAGTCACAGGATAATTGCTGCAGAAGCTCTTTCTAGAGCAGAATGTGGGCAGCAGCAGGCACGAATGAAGCACAGCGTCTTACAAATGCTTATGGTGCTGGTAACGCAGATAAACTTTGCATTCAGTTGGTTAAAAAAAAATCTTTAGCTTTAGCTTTACCATTTTCGAAACTGTACCACTAAAATGGATTTCATGGACGGCTTTGGTGATCAGCATTCATTGCTGTGGTGTTTGTGCACTGCTCTCCCCAAAGATCACCTGTCAATCAGTGTGTCTGTACGGTACTGTGATGTCTTCTTATTTGGATTTTCTGTTGATAAAACTTTCTTTTCTTCGTCTGTTCAGCAATGGTGGCTATCACTGTTAATGCTAACTACCCAGTTCTTTAAAAGCTTTAAAGAGCTGGATTTAGGCTCAATCACTAATGCGATACATTTGGCCATAGAGAGTAGAAAAGCCGAAAGAGAATAGCTGACTTTTCTTTATATTATTTTATAATTAATCAATGACAATGTCGTTGATTAATTACTACTTTAAAATTACTGGGGGCAAAATCAAAGATACCGTGGAGTGCAGTTAAAGTTATAGTTAACATTCATAACACAGTATATGCGTTTGGATATTTCTGTAACATAGTTTTAAAGAAAGAAAGGAAGAAAGAAAGGGCACTGCGGACAGCACTTTTTTGTGCTGGTGGGTCGAGTGATGTAGCCTATGTATTTTATCCTGGCTCAGTCAATTTTACAGGTTAACCTCCATTGTTAAATTTTCTGTAAACTTTATTAAACATGGTGAGGAAGAGTTTGCTAGATTTAGTGGTGGCTTTGGAGGCGACATAAAGGCTGAAGTAACGTTATTGTTTAACGTTAACTGGCATTTCTAGCAAGCAAAACATATTCCCAGCCTCACACTGGTTGGTGTTGTAGCGTCTTTTAGCGAACATGTCCTACGACCTTCACTGTACCAGCTTTTTCTGCTCCATCTCCATCTTGTTTGTTTACAGTGATGGTGTCATGTCGGTTCTCCCCTGACGCTCATTGTAGTGATTGGCTGGTTGATTAAAAAGAGGCTGACGTCAAAGCGCCAGGTCCAGCGCACTATAAGAAGCGGGTGCTGTGCGACCACTAGTTGGTCCCTTTCCATATGATTCCATGTAAAAAAAAGGCGGTGGCAGTTGGAAAAAATGAAAAAAATATGCTATGTGAGCTCACACCCTATATTTAGAATTTCTCTTTTTTCTCTCCCCTTCCACAGCGAGGTCAGAGGTCAGGCAGCTGGTAGGGATTCAGTGTGTTGCTCAAGGACACTTTAGCAGAGCAGATGCTTACTGACATACGGGGCTTGAACCCGGGCCGGCCAGTTGACCACGAGGCCGCTCTGCTGCATGATCACGTGTGATGTTACATTATGGATTTATATGTTTCTTTCTATGCATGTATGTGCTGTGTCCTGTTTATTATTGTCACATGTGTTCATATAATTGGGGTGGCATCAGGCTACCTGTGAGTGATTAGTTAGTTCCTGATGAATGCACCAGTGACCCACGCTGCTTTGTGGACAGAGCTGGTCACCGCAGCCCTTGACCCCCAGTCACCAGCCCACCGCTCCATTACGTACATCCAGTCACACAAACACACACGCGTGCTCACTCACAGCACTGATGCAAACCGGAAAGCTCTGTTAGATATTCAGGTATGAATCATCCTCACCACTATCAGCTGGTCCAGTCTAATGACAGAGATGATGGAAGAGCTTAGTGTATCAATCCTGGATTAGACTCTCTCTCTGTATCTCTCTCCCTCTCTCTCTCTCTCTCTTTCATCATCTCTGTGTGCCTGTTTGTCTTTCTGCATATATCTTTCTGCTCCTTCTCTTGCTCCTTACTTTCATATCCTTTCACCCTTGATATCCTTGATACTTCTCCCCACTTGCAAACTCTCCTCTTAATAAATACCTTTACAGTTAAATACATTTGTGTAATTAATGTAAACAAATGAGAATGTGGTTGAGACTATTGGTTTCCTCCACCAAATGCCAGTGATTTCCCATAGAATTGCAAAGTGGGTGGAGCCATTTGTTGTTGATGATGAGTGTTATTTTTAGTCTTTTTTCCTCAGTTGAATGTCCTATATTATTGTGCAACTAAACTAAGTATTGTCCCCACTGTTTTTCCCCTTTTTGAATTACATTTTTATCTATAACTGCAATATTACTGAGCACAGAATCACAGGAGTCCCCTGGGTAAATAAATAATACTACAGGGTTATGTTACAGCCATCGCCTCTAAATGTTTCAACGTTTTTGAGAAATCCCAAAACACTTTGGTATGTCAAATTACATTAAACACTACAGTCCCCATGAGCCTCATTGACTGGTACTATGGCAAAGATGCCAGCTAAAGCCGCGAAATACATACATTCAAAACAATGCAGTGTGTTGAAATGATCACAGACTGTGTGCATAAAGTTGACTCAAAACTACACAGCTCAGCTTCACCAGTGTGGGCTACAGAGTTTTAAATTCAGCGACTGGCGGTTTCTTGAAGCACTGCGCTATGAAAGTTTTGATGTACTCAGTCTTGTACCTTGGACATATTTTCAATGAAACCAAATTATTTCAACTCAGTTATTTGTTTGTACAGATGATTCAACAGATGATTCATGCACATCCAAATGTTGAAAACTCAAACAAGCCGTCATGTAACATTGGATTTGGGAAAATCAATGGGATTATGACTTTTGGAACCCTGGCTACCCAATATAACCCCGCCCACTGCACAGCTCTATAAACCCTGTTCCTTTCTGTCACAAAGAGGATGTTGCTACTTGTCCCTCCCTCCCCTATCTGGCATCACGCCACGTGCATTTGTTTGCTCTTTCATTTTACTGAATAAGATATTGGATGTGATTCGTTTCCACTGGCCTTCTTCTGTCGTCCACGTCGAGACATCCTGAAAACTTTAGCTCTGTTTGCTCTGGAGAAAACAGCGCCCTCTTCCTGTTTTGTGCCATAAAGCAATCCAGCACGTTGCCCGCCAAAACCGGCCCCCCGTCACACAATGCAAAATAAAGCGTAGAGTCCAGCAGAGGCTGCCGAACTTCTCCGCAATGATCTTGTTTGGTTAGTTCTACGCATGAACCCAAATGAGTAATTTATTGCTGTTAAAATGTTTCACTTAGCACCTTTAACCACTTTTTCCTTTCTTTCTTATTAATATCTCACCTATTCAACAACCCTCACCCAACTCTTTCTATGTTTTCTTTTGGACGGGAGCCTATGTTGTATAATCAAGCCCTCTTTAAACTGTCAGCTCCTTTCTCTCCGGCAGTTGATTCATCCAGCTGGAAACAGGTTGTTCTGGGGGAAGGCACGAGTGGGACAGGAAGTAATGGAGGAAAGGACGAGAGAGAGAGAGAGAGAGAGAGAGAGAGAGATTAAAGGAGTCTTTCGTGTCTTTGTGTGAGCACCAAGGTGAGGGCAGGTTGTGCGAGATTAGCACGAGCTCGTTTGCATGGGAGACGGTGTGTTCACGGTGTTAAAACCTTGTGAATGCGAATGTGAGATTTCAGTGTGTGTGTGAGACAGAATTTATCCATGTTTATCCATGTGTGATTATAGCATGTGAAACGCTAAGATAGTCTTCTTCTCTCTCCCCACCCCTCACCTCCTCCTCCTCCACCAACAACACACCCGCTCTCTCTCTCACACACACACACACACACACACACACACGGTGGTGTTGAGTATACTGTGGGACAGGCATCGCAGCGCTTGCAGAGTGCAGAGAGGGGCAAAGAGAAACAGGGAGGCAGAGAGGAAAAAATCAATAGGCATCGACATGCAA
>OMKZ01038620.1:0-11640 GCA_900302535.1 Neoniphon sammara | reverse complement strand
CCACCCTCTCCCTAGCCCTCCCTCAAACAGAAAGTAAATGAAGTGGTCACAGAGACAGAGCTGGATAAAGCTACTCACTGTACAGTCATACGTGCCACAGACTCCAGGTAGCAGTATCCCGCGGCAGTGAAGTTGTCCTTGTATCGGCCCATGTCCACCGCATCCAGCCACTCTCCTACTGAGTTAAAGGAAGGGAAGGAGGGAAGAGGCCTCTCTGCTAGCGTGATAGATGAACTCAGGGTCCTATGGGAGAGGAAAGAGAGGTGGAGGATTAGAGATATGAAGGGAGGGAAAGGGAGGAAGCAACAGGGGAATGGAGGTAGAAAGAGAGACACCACAGGAGACATCAACAGTTGGTGCCATTTACATATCATTTTTGACCCAGGAAATGTGATTTGGTAGGGCGGATTACCCTCTGAATCAGCATTTAAACCATGAGACTCCACATTTCCCATGCATGCAATCTTAGGTAAAAGAAGCTCATCCACTGGGACACATTCCTGTACCAAAACAATCTCAAAAACTGGGAAATCACTTTAACCTCAACTGGGCCAATATCTGTTTCCAATATTTCTGAACAATGACTGTAATTATGAATAACTGGCCATTGCTAGGGAGAGTCACTTCCAGTAGGTTTGATATATCAGTCCATTAAGTCCAGTCCATTTACTGCTGTTAATCAAGCTAGCTAAAAATGACACCTGCTGGAGCCAAAGAGTCATTACATCATGGATACTAAACCAAATGGCACTGTAAAATATAAACAGCACATAAACAAACACAAAACAAACAAACAAACAAAAAAAGATTATGGTAACATAGAATGGACTGTAATATAGTCATGTATAGTGGACAGTAATGTGTAGTAGACTAATGCAGCTAAAATGAAATTAACACATCTAACTATGGATGCAAATAGAATCTATGCAGTAATTGTTTTAGGTGAGCCTTGAATGGTAAAATCATTAAAAATAATAACAGTTTGGCAAATTACTGCTTTCTCTCATAAGTAGTCATGTAAAATAAGCAGGATAATGTACAGCCAGGTGGTCATAATCACAATACAGTATAAACGTTTAAAGGGAGATCAGGATCTTATTTTGTGATACCTGTCTGTGTTTACACCTTACATATGTCTGGCTTGGGGAAAGCTTTGGCCCACCTTTACTTGGCGTCTTAAGAGAGGGACACATTGCTGTAGGTGACAACCTCCAACTCTCTCCAACTCAAAGTTTTAAAGTTTGTCCCACTTAGCAACTGCAATTTTCTGAATCTTGCTCTGCTTTCGGTCCTAAAGGGTGTCACATTTGACAAGTAGTGTTCTAGTAGATGACAATCTAAATGACTCTGCTCACTTCTGCTTCTTCTTGTATTTTTACAATGGTTGGCAAAAGGCTCATGACCACCACCCACCTACAGACTGCGTCAACTAGCCCTTACCTGCGTGCCAGTGTAGAGGATCCAATGCCATCAGGGGAGCGGATGCTCTTGCTGAGGGCTGAGTGGATCTGGCTGAAGCTAGGCCTCTCTGTCCTCTCCTTCTGCCAGCAGTCCAGCATCAACTGATGGAGATGTGGAGGGCAATTAACTGGAGCCGGCAGCCTGAAACCATCCTCGATGGCCTTGATCACCTACAAGAGGGACACAGAGAGAGGGGCATGTAGGGTGGCAAAGGATGAAGGGAGGGGAATGGAAAGAGAACAGAGAGAGTTATCATAGAGATCCTTTTCTCATTTCTTTCCTTTAGCAGAGCATTGAAACAGCCTCTGTTCAGAGAGGCAATACAGTAGTTCAGGTACATTGTCCAATTCTTGACTTATATTCCCATTCGTATTAGGCCAATAAAAGTTTCTTCTGTCTTATTTTGGTTGCTTCTTGAACATGTGCAAGGGAGGGGGAGAGTGTGGTAGGTTTGTTGAGTTGCAATAATAGGATTTGCTGTGCGGTGAAATGTTCTCTCTTTAGAGAGAGGAGTTGGAACAAAGAGGCAGGATTAATAGCACTATTCTGGTACCACATCCACCAGCACAAGGATGACATGCAGAGTGTAGTCAAGTGTTTTAAACTCCGTTCTTTTCAGGCATAATGAAATTCAGCAAAAATGGGGTTATTCTTGCTACTGTGTCCTCAGAATGAACTTAAAAATTAAAAATTCATGCACACACACACAAATAAAAACCAATAACCCATTAGAAAGAAATGGAATCCACATCCCTGAAAATTGCGTAGGGAAAGATAAAAATAATGTTCAAATGGGGAAAACTGAAGATCTTTCTGTAGAAATATTTTGAGGAGCAGACTGGAAGGTCGCTGTTTTAAAAAGACTGGCTTTGAAAGAGGAAATGTGGAAGAGGAAAGTGAATAAAGATGTTCTCCCTTTCCTTCAAAACACTTAAGCTTTGTCCTCTTCTTCCTTCAAAAGCTTGAGTAAGACACTTAAACCTCAATCTTTCCAGCAGGGCTACTCAGTGGCCCATGATAGAAACTTTGGAGAGTGTATATGCTCAATCAACTTTCTCTGGACTAATAAGAGCTTAAATTTTCACCTCTTCATGTCACTCATGAAACCTCTCGCATACCATTTCTCACAGCATGCCTTTGTCCTTAGTTTTTATATTTATTTTGGCACAAGATCCCTTAAAATGTAAGGTCCCTTGATGACACTTGAGGAAGTACAAAACAGCAAGAACTTGATACCAGTGTATAACTAACCTAAATAAGATGAATGCAATATAAATTTACATCTATCAGTCCTTACAGAAACCATATTGTTCCTGCTGAATATACTGATTCCAATACTGTCTGGCAACTGCTGCCAGTTATCATAAAAAAAGAGAAGATGCTGATAAATTCTCCATAATTGATTTTGTCTTTAGGTTGAAAGGTCACTTAACAGGATATTCAGTGTCACTTCACAGGATATTTGATGAGGTCTCACAATGAATGGGCTCCTATCAACTCCAGACGGTGCTGCCACTTTTAATTTCCTACAGTACAACACACAGTGGTTCTAAGCATTGAAAAACGATCCCGGCAGATCTGAAGTAGCATACAAATGATTGAGATGACACATAAAGGCATCACTGTAGACAGTATTTCCTTTAAAACCCTTTAGAATACCAACCTAATCTAAAAGAAAAGCAAAAAAAAAACACAACCTGTTTCTTACAAAAAGACCCATCTCAACTCAACATTTTCTATCTACGTCTGTGAAACAACACTGTCCTCGAATGGCATAGCATGAAAGTATCCCCCTAGACTTCCTCAGCGTTCCCTGCTCAAAGCTCCTCCATCAAACTAATGTTGTCCCCATTCAAAACCCATTCACCATAACACTTCACAAGAGATATCCTCTCAATATATCTAAGGACATACAATATGTTCTCCCCCTGAATCACTCTTGGAATACAATCTCCTGAAAGAGGAAATAAAGTCAGAGACTAATCACAGAAAAGACATCCATCAGCAGCATTATTTCCTAAACCTCTTTCCCTGCTCTACACCTACTCAACCCCCCTGACTTCATCCTCCCAGCCCTTAAGCTCCCATCACACCAAACAGCATTCATAAAGTGCTTTTCAGCTTTTGACATTTTCCATTTAATCAAAACTGGGAGGTAAAGGGCACGCCGGATCACAGGTGGGGTGGCCTGGCCAACAAAACGACTGTTATGATATAATGTATCCATTTAAAGTGGATTAATATCCCCAGAGCTCTACAAGCTCGACCTTTGCCCTTTCAATTGGAAAGTTTAGCAATATAAAACAGGGTGAGGAGAAAGTTTCCGTCGGTTTTGGGTAGGGGCACTAAAAATATAATGAGAAAGAAAGGACTCGAAAAGGGCAGATATTCTTGTGCCTGCTGCATAACTACATATGCATATTCATTTCGGACGGTCAATTTAAAAATGGAACATGTTAATCTGGCACATTTTAACTATGCACCTCCCTGCATGAAGCATTGGCATTATATTATGATGAGACTAATTTTAGTGAGCATTAGCACGATGAAGCGCAGGGACTTAATGAACTATGTGAACTCTTAAAATCGCCACTATCTACTTTAATACTTTCTAATGCCCACTGTGTTGTCGGCTCCAATCAGAGTAAAATAGCCCTGTAAAATAATCTCTTCTCGCTTGTCTCCTCGGCAGCATCTTACATAATGCTTTCAGCTGCACTTTGGAGGTAAGGCTTCCTTCAAAGACTAGAGAAATAAAACAACTTTCTTTGAAGGACAAAGAGGCAGGAGCATCGACAGGGAAACAGATCACCCGCCCACACTGACTTGGAAATAATAGGTTTCTCCCGAAAAACGGCAGGGTCTTATCGACCGGACGATCTCCTCAACCCTCAAATAGCAAGCACTTTACATTTCCTGAAAGAAGCAGAATTTTCGAGAGGGATTTTGGACCCTTTTAAGAGCAGGGTGGCTCTCGGGGACAGGCGGAGGGCACTAGAAAGGGGGCAATGCGTCCTTAAGAGAAAACAGGATTGGTCATGGAGCTGATGTGGACTTAAGGAGGAGACTTAGACCCCACAGAAGCTTTTAGAGGCACCGTAGCTTGGCTTTTTTTTTAATAAGATCCAAGCCAGCCATGGACACAGAGTTCACAGATATAGAGGATGGGAGGGGAGCTTGGGAGAGAGCGATAGAGAGACAGAGAAAGAAGAAGAGAGAGAGGGTGGTGCGATACAGATAGGAGAGAAAGCATTAAAATATTGACAGAAAGGAAGGGAGGAGAATAAGGGAAATGATGACCTGAGAGATGAATAGGAAGTCAACCCCTTTCTTCCACCCCCTCTCTCTCTTTCTCTATCTCACACATGCATACACAGACGGAGACTTACATCCTGGTTGCCCATATCCCAGTAGGGTCTCTCTCCATAAGACATGACCTCCCACATAACAATGCCAAAGCTCCAGACATCTGAGGCCGAAGAGAAGCGATGGTACTGGATGGCCTCTGGAGCAGTCCACAGCACCACACTCTTCCCTCCATGCTGCACAGGAGAAAGGGGGAGACGGGTGACGGAGAAAGGCAGGGTCGGTTCAGAAAAGCAAAGCTTTGATATTCTCTTTGAAAACATTTTTGACTGATCTTTTGATAACTGAATGCACCTTAAGCAGAGTCTTCTAACAACCAGGGAAATAAAGCATAGGAATAAGCTTCTTTGATAAGGCTAAATTGCATGACCTCAGCTGTACGTAAAAAACAAAATTTAAAAAAGAAAATGACCCCTTAAATGTTTCTACTTCCTTTTTAGCCTGGGATCCAAATGAAAAATGTACTCCCTTGCCTTGGGCCCAAGACTCATTAAAAACTATTGCTACTCTTGTCATGGGTGGACTTAACACCAATAGGCTTGTGTCTCACTTTGGGGGGTCATTATTAAAGAAACTAGGACAAAGAATATTTTAAAAATAATAGCTTAAAAAGCAGCAAGTGGTAAAAAAAACAAAACAGGTTTTCCTCTTACTAATAAATGGGAGCAGCATGTTCAGAAAGACTGGCATCCTAACAAATGACATCCCTATTACTCTGGCCTGCCCTTACCAGTGTGGTGTAGATAGCCTCTATCTTGTCCTCCTGAAGGGGTCTGAAGCCAGACACTTTGCAGCCCAGGTTGGAGTTAACCAGCACCTGTGGATGGAAAAAAAAAACAAATTAGTATAGGTTACATTTGGAGGGAAACAATCTCCGGATGAGAGCTCGCTCTCCTGGTGGGCGAAGCTCTTATCGCATTGAGGACAATTAATTGTTTACAGGAACAAATGGTTCTGTTCTTCATTTTCTGCAATGTGACCGCTGTAATTTCAGCTTGACAGACAGGCTCACTGGAAAAAAAAAAAACCTCACTGAACAAAAACTTGTTCATTCAATGTAAACGTGGATGTGACAAAACGCAATTTTGACATAAATTTCACTTCAAAGTTATAGGCCGGTGCAGCTGCATACAGATGGGTGCATGCAGGTGTGGCGGCACCTCACCCGCATAATATCAATTTAGTAGCTGCACATACAATTACTGACTGAGGCTTTCAAAAGCAAAATCTATGCATGCTCAAACACTTTTCTGTTTTCTGTCTGCACAAGTTTGCACTAGAAAAAGACATGCACAGAATAGCATGCACTACTTTATATTGTCTCTCCTATTGTCTCCTATCCATCCTGTCCCTTACCTTGTGTGCAGCCAGCCGTCTGTGGACAAAACCCATCTCAGTGAGGTACTTCATACCCGATGCCACCCCGGTCAGCATGTCCATCAGCTGGATTACACTCAACTGGCCCTCATGTTTCTGAGGTTTGGAGGAAAAGGAGCAGGATGTAAGAACAGGAAGAAAAACAAAAGCAGAGGGGTGAATTGAGAAGTAAAACGGGAGGGAAGGAAAGAAAATGAGAGGTGAGTAAAAGAGAGAAGAACGCAGAAGGGAGGAGGAGGATATACATGTAGAGGGAGAAATGAGAGGATAAAAAGGGGTTAAGAAAGTATATAAAACACAGTGCTCAAAAGAGGCAACACATCTGTTTCTGTGGTATAATTTTGTGCTCACCGAGCTGAATCTCTTTATTTGGAGAATAAAAACAAACAGGCCATTAATTCATATCACTATAAACCCTGCCGCGATGGTTCAGAGAGCAGTGGGGCACAATAACAGTTTACAGAAGCTTACAGCATCTTTGAGCAGAAACGCTCCATTTATGCAGTTAATTATGTGCGTTTTCCTTATTACCGTAATATGCACAAGTATTTCTGCCCTAGGATCATATCATAATAGTAGTGCATTGAGGGTTATTATAACAAAATGCCTCGTTTGTGAAAGAGCTTAAAAACAGAGGATCATGATGAGTCTTAATTTTGTCATTAGAGAATGTGCAAACACTCGTGCATACAAATTTAAGACACACACACACACACTCCCACATGCACACATAAAGTACACAAAAAGGGAAAAATGTACAGAAAAGAAAAGAGAAGCTTACCCTAAGGAAGGAATCTAAGGCTCCGTTTGACATGCTCTCCACCACGATCATCATGGTGTTACCTGTAGAGATTAAGAGGAAGAGAGAGAGAGAGAGGGAGGGAGAGAGAGAGAGAGAGTATAAAATGAGTCTCGTCCACTTGGCAGCAGGGCAGGCATTGTGCGGAGCCATTCTTCACCCGGTGAACTGTGATGAAGCTGGGAGAACCTGTGCGCTGCTCTGGCTGTCTCAGCAAGTTTCATGACCCTGTCTCACACACACGCACCTATGCACACACACACACACACACACACACAGTCCTGCTTTGAACACACATGCATCACAGGTACACGCTTGTTTGCACATTCGTATACATGCATACGCAAACTAATTGAATGTATGCGCACACACACACACACACACACACACACACACACACACACACACTCATACACTCACTGGCCAGGCAGTGCGTTCTGGCCCAGATGGCAAGAATCCAGCAGTGCTATGAAATTCACAGAGAAAGAAAGTCATACTGCAGCAGACGGAGGAGCGGGGGAAGACGGAGAAAGGAGTAGATTATGGAAGGATGAGACGGTAAGATGAAAGATGGGGAGAAGTGTTGACAACTTGGAATTTTAAAGCAACAGTACAGAACTTTTAGATAAAAAGAAACGTTCATTATGCCAAATAGGCGGTACAGAGATGACTGTTAGCAGTGCGTGGTACATCACCACACATAACAATTTCAACAGAAATCATATAATCTTAATTATAGCATGACGAATTACCTCATCTGACTCTATCAAAGTTGTAATTTCTGTTTTTTTTTTTTGCATGTAACGATTCAAAGGCATTCCCCCGAGTGACCCAAAAGTGCATTTTTCAAGCAGCAGTTAATTTACCGCCAGAAGAGGGAGACAAATCTGGAGAGTTCCACAAAGCAGGTTTAAACAATAAAAATACATCGATATTTTCCAGAAACTGACATTTTGTGGAGGCATAAAAGCCTCTTTAAAGCCATCATTCAATAAATTTTATTTAAAAATACTGGAATATATTTCTTCATTTATCCATTAATTCATTTATTTATATATTCATTGTTTTGTTTTGTTTTAACTGGTGTATTTAAGACAGAGGACACAGGAAAGAAGGAGGAAGTGGTAGTGGATTTTGGAAGGATTAGCTAGTAAAAAAAAAAAAGAGGGGGAGATGTGTAGACAACTTGGAATTTAAAAGCAACAGTACAGAGCTTTTACATATAAATAAACACTCATTAGATTCAATCTGGAGTTACATGTGGATCAGTTTGGGCTGGAACGGCACATAAATTCAGCCTCGCTCCAGGAGCCCTGAACTTTCACAATCTCTGACAAAATAGAGGCAAAGAGACAGAGAGAAAGCTGCAGATGGAGACGAGAGGCAGCAGCAATCAGTGACCAAAGACGAGGAGTTGTGATATAGAAAGAAAAAAAAGACAAATGGAAAGGCAGAGAAAGAGAGAGATGGAAAAATTGTGAGCGAGGGAGGGAAAGGTGAGAACATATGGTCAACTGAGAAGAGAGAGGTGCTGCTCCATTAGAAAAGCAAGCAACGGTGACTCCCCTGACACCCAGGTGGGTGAGAGTGTGTGTGTGTGTGTGTGTGTGTGGAGTGGGACTGATGGAGCAAAGTAATCTGGCAGCTGTAATCTCTCTCTCACATACACTCATTCACACATACACACTTGCAGGCATAATTTGGACACAGACAGATAGTTGAAATAATGCCTTGACCTTTTTCTCCCGTTTCAAAGAGCGTCTGGGGCGATAAGTGGCCTCTCATATGGACCCAATCAGACTGCCAGACGGGCTATGTATGAAAAATCATCCCAGAGTGAAACATGCACTGTTTGGGGGCAAAAATATCTACTGTGATGCAATGAAAAGAAAAGGGAAGGAAACAAAATGATAAGCAGTGAGACTTGGTAAAGCTACCAAGGGCCCAGGAATTAGGAATAAGGTTTTTTTTTTTTAATGAATCAGAAAAATGTTGTAATGGTCAAGCCCAAAAACACTAAAATAGATGCAATACCACTAAAACAGCAAATTACTAAGTATTCCTTTTTGTTTAGTTTGGTAACAAAATATTCAAAATATATATTAAGCCCTACTTGGTTTCATTTTCTCAGTAATCCAGTGGTTCAAAATCAGGTAGCTGGTAATTCTTTTGGGACCAACAAATTGCTTTTGATATCCTCAGCTGACTACGGGCTTAAAGGAACATTTCATCTAAAAATGAAAATTCTGTCCTTATGTCCACTCGCTACCATGCCAGCTGAAACACAGGTGGAGTGTATTTGTCGATAATACACATACACAACCTTGGGTGTGCATTCGAGTGACATGTTTTGCTATCAAAGGCTAGAGTGAAAATTTGTGCAGGACTTTGGCTTTGGAAGTCTTGGATCATGCAGCACGAACTGATTGGTGCGTTTTTTTGTTTTGTTTTGTTTTGTTTTTTGCTCTTTTTGGATCTTTAAAAAGCAGTACCCATCCACTTCAGTTGTTTTAGCGTTAGTTGTTTTAGCATTAAGGAGTTGCATTAGCTATCTGTGTGTGTGTTATATGAACAAAGACATTTCACCTGTCAACTGGCACGAGAGTGAGTAAATAATGACAAAAATATATATATATATATTTTGGGGTGAACTGTTCCTTTAATGCAAGTCTTTCTTAAAGCTGCTTCTCCTGACTGATGATGATGAGCTGAGTGCAGGCTCAATGACGTGTATATCCAAAATGACACAAACTGGCCTCAGGCTGCGCTGTAGGAATAAATAAGACAGGCCACATCTATTTTTGATGCATATCAGCAACCAGCGCTCATGTGAAAGTGTAACTTTGTGCTGTAGCCTTCGCTGTGACTATGCAGCCTCCTTCTCAATCTCCCTGCACAGCAAATGTCAGGAGACTCCCTTGCTGACATCACTGCAATCTGCTTTTAGCGTCTCCTGACTGCACGATGCATCTTGTCCTCACTTTGTGCCTTAAAACAATAACCCGATGACTGAGAAATTCCCAATGTGTGTCGCACTGTGCCATCACAGCCAATTCCTGTCACATCAACACATTCTCCTTCTCCATCACCCTTAGCCCGTCATGTCCCATGCTCATCTGGGGCTCCCCCCATGGTGTGTTTAGAGAATGACAGGAATCTGTCTCTCTTTAATGACACGCCCTGCGGTGCGCTACTCCTTGATGGAGGGATCAAGCAGGCAGAGGAGGAGGAGGAGGAGAGGAGGAGAGGCAGGGGAGATGAGAGAGGAAGGGAGAGGGGGCATGGAGGGAGGAGCGAGGGGTTTACAGGTGTGGGCCGGAAGCGTTTTGGAATAGTTTGCAACCACGTGGCTTTTCCCACATGGCTGCCTGTGATGAAGTCAGACAGTGGTCAGAGGGTAACAGAGATATGAGATGGAGGTAAACAAAGAGTGATTATCAGATTATTTTAAGTCTGGAAGCTAATATAAGAGAAAGGTACAACCAGAAAATTGAAAAAATATAATGGAATTGATCCACACTTGATAAAGTGAATAATTTCTCTTGAGAAATTAAATGTCATTTTATTGATACTAGTGGCCTGATATGCCTTATTCTGCCTTATTTCATCATATACTTAAACTCAAAATCCAATTGAAACTGCATTAAAAATGAGGGATTATCTCATCCCACTGGCAGATTTTTTACCTTGTTTGAAAACAAAACAACAAGATTTTAACACTGAATATCAGACTAAATGACTTGTTCAGATAGAGATTTCTTGCTGTATATGTGTGACTTAATGACCAAAGACAAATGTGGACCGTGGCGTCGAGGATGTGACGCCGTCTGAGATCCACCAATCACGTTAGAGGACACGGTTATCCAGCCACTTGCAGCTCTCACTTTCCCAGGTTACCCGGTTTTTAGCCACACAATTTAGAATGAACAGGCAGGGTTTGGGGGAGGTGTGCATGTTTGTGTGTGTGCTAGAGACGGGGAGGTGGTGGGAACGGGGAGGGGAAAGAAGAGCAAGGAAAAGAGGGAAAGAGGGGAGACGCAGGAGGGAGGAGAGAAGGGGAGAGAGAGAGAGAGAGAGAGAGGAGAGAGAGGAGGTCGGTGTTTGCTAGTGGCCGGAGGATGTGGAGATCAGCGGGGAGAAGAGGGAGCAGGGAGGCGGGCGATGTTTGCAGGTGGTGGAGGGATGGAAGGGGGCTGATTGAGGATCTGGTGGGGGGTAAGTGATGTAAAGCAGGTGATTTGTAGTCTGACGGTGTGTGTGTGTGTGTGGGTGTGTGTGTGTGTGTTTACTGTATACACGCACGGGTGTGTGAATACGTGCCAAGTGAGGATGCAAGCAGGTGCGTGCGCTCGTTTTTGGTGTTGTGTATTTGTGAGTCAATAAGCGAAGAAGCAAGCGTATAGGATTGTGTGTGTGTGTGTGTGTGTGTGTGTGTGGGTGAGATTAGAGTGGATCTCAGAGCCCCGCTGGGTCTCTAGCACCAATTACTGTACCCTGCACATCTGCTGCCATCCTACTGAGCACAGAGTGTGTTCGGGCGCCAAGCCCACACACACACCTACACACACACACACACATCAACAAACACACACACACACACACATAAACTTTCAATGAGAATAGAAGCAGCTGTCATT
>OMKZ01038607.1:0-21724 GCA_900302535.1 Neoniphon sammara | reverse complement strand
TATATATATATATATATATATATATATATATACCTATGCTCAAAGCTTTGAAAAAGAGATCAAATCACTGTGAAGTGATTTTTCACTGTACACAATGTGCCGCCACCCACCATGTTGCTTCTGATGTGAACCAAAGTCACGCTTTATGTCTCATGGGAATACAGACCTTTAGCCAGGTAAACATTATGTTGTTTTTGAAAGTATTTCATGTAAATTCTACCAGTCTACACAACACTGCCAAACTTAGCCACGAATTATCTAAAATGATTCACCATTTAGCTTCAGAACAGTTATAAGTTCTCACTTTCTCACTTTTGAGAAAATGTTAGTGGCATATTATCATTCAGCATAGAGTATACTATAGTATTAGCATGGGGGACACCAGTCAGTCTCACACAGATGATGCTCTATGCTCTCATCACTTAACAGGTAAGCCAAACATCCAAATTTGCCAAAAACACCTTTTAAATTATATTCTTAGTACCTTAATTTGCTTTGATTTTGTGCTATCTGTCATTTTGTGAGAGTATCCCCCTTTGTTTTTAAATGGTGGATATCTCACTTTGAAATAAAACCATTTTCATTTGTCATTTTGACTGAACATACAAATTTTCTGATGCAAAATACCTCACCTCTGAAGCTGAAGTGGCTGCAATGAACCTAGGCTCAAAGTGGTTAACCAGGGTTTTTAATGTAGTAGCACTTTCAATCTGTTACAGTTAAATATTGTCATAGAAACAAGCTTGATTTAAATGGTGCTTGAAACTCATTCAAGCTCAACAAAGACAGCACTTGGTCTAAGATTTCTGCTTCAAGCAGCGTTTCACATTAAAACCACAATTTAGTTACGATCTTGCAGTGTGGAGATTACTGTGACTAGATGCAGCTAGTGCAAAGAGACAGCCACTGATTTGTCCTGCTCCCCAAGAACACATCATATGTAACTGCTATTGATCCAGGCATTGATCAGAAATCATCCTCTTGAAACAGACCAGCAGCTTTTTAAGTGCTCATTCTCTTCACTTGCTCCAGCTTAAATACAAGAGACCTGCACAAAGAAGAGCATCTTAGACTCCTGTGTGATGCTGATATCAGTGGAATAAGGACAATTCAAGCAGTCTCTCCAGGGCCTTGGGGCAGTGTTTTTTATAGACTGTTTGAAAAGACACATTGGTGAGGAGAAGCACAAAAAGCAAATAATGGAAAGTGTATTATCTAACTTTACAGGGAACCTGTATAAATAAACCAAAAAGTGTTTGCTAATGAAAAGAGGGTAATGTGCTGGAGTATTCAGTGTCTCCACTTAACCAGGCCTAAGGCAGAGAGAGACGCAGCATTCAGAGCACTCTCCTCATTCTTCTTTCATTCACACCTAACGAGTCACTGCACACCATCAGAGCACAGCTTTCTCTTATTAAGCTGAGTGTGCATGGTAACTTCATTAATTACTTTCCAGCTGTTATATAGTTGCACTCATTAGTAGAAATGGCAACTACAGTAATAAGAAATATTGTTTTACTTATATTGACAATTGTTGTTGTTTGGTCGGGATTTTCATCAACTGGTGTTATTTTTTGTACTGTAGTTATTCTTGAACAGCATTATAGCAATGCAAAGAGTTCACTCCATTCATATGCATATAAAATGAGTCTGTTAGTCTAGTTCGTACCCACAGTCTATGTTAGTTTGATCCAGTTTGGTTCTGAAACTGCCTTTCTGATGTTTGTTACACTTATATCAAAGTTTGTTAGACTACAGTATGTACACATGGATACAGCCTCACAGTAGATTTGAGTCTTGGGAATTGTGCTACAGTAAGCATATCATTTCGAGTGTGTGTGTGTGTGTGCACATGCATCTGTGTCTGTGTTTCTGCAGGCGCATATGCATCCGTCCTGTGTGGATCTAATGAAGTGCCAAATGTAATAAGATGGATCTATCCATTAGGGTTCCTTAACGAGACTAAATCCACACGGCTGCTAATGAGTCAGTGCTTCATCAAGCCTCCTCAGAGATCTGGAGGTCCCGACTGAGACTGGAGACAAACTATCAACCAGGAGTCAGACAACATCAGACCCTCTAAGCTAGTAAAGCTGCAGCTCCAGATGCTCTAGACCTCAGTCATTTAGCTGCTGGGCCTTCAGGGACTGGCTTCAAGCTAGCGAATAGGAATAGCTGATAGCAGACACCAGAATCATGACAGGCCGAGGGAACACTAATCTGTAATCATTGATCTGCCATTATTGAGCAATACTCATTACCCTGATGGAAGTATGCTCTATAGAGGACTATTGTTATGTGCTATTATTAGCTTTCTGGCTTTCTTTCTGTGCTAAGCAGCGTGTTGTCTGCCTAGCACCACATACCATGCACCAAGAAGTAGCTGATAAAACATGGATTGTGAAATGATGCCTTCCTCATTGAGCGTATATAAACCACTATGTGTTAGATAGATACTCAGAAGGTTTATTTTGTTGTGAAATTTCACTTTGATTGTCTCAGAAATGTACTATTCCATGTTTTCTATGACCCATCAAACCAAATAAACAGCCTTGCATGGTACAGCATTAAGTCATGATGTGTTTTCATCACCAAACCTGCAAATCCTGGAACAGTCTATTTTTGAGACATTTTAAATTGATTTTCTCACCTACTTCTCATCATCAATAAAAATCATTTAACACATATACACTTTCATCTCACATGTCATGTGTGGCTGCCAGTTGGATAATTAAATGTAAGTGTTGGATTTATATAAACAACATTTCTCTGAACCACATTTTTGTTCTTCTTAACAGATTTCCTGACGATAATCTTAACAGGAACATAAAAAATTGCAGAAGTGTTAGATAGATTTTCCAAGTCTGATAGAAAATGTACTAGTGAGAATGTGTGCAGCTTGGAGTGTGCTACAGGTTTCCTCTAAGGTTTTGCTGGTTTGACTGGGACTCAGGCTGCAAGTGAATGCAAATTAAATGCAGCAAGATCTGTGCAAGCTAGGTCTCTACAGAGTGTGAAAACACTGCAGTGAAGAGTGATACTCTTCAGGCTTGGAAAGATGTACATCTTAGCCTATTCACACATCCATTCATACATCGCAGTAGGATAACTAAACATGACACGCTGTGCACTTAAAATACTGCAGCACACTTATATTGCATATGTAGACTTATGCTGGCACAATTACTGTGAAAGTGTTCATGGCTTCATTGCTATTCGCTTATTGACAGGGAGAAAAAGAATGGATGAGTGGTCTTTTTTTCTCTGTCTCTAAGACGGTGAGAGAAAATGGGTGGTTTTTCCAGCGACAGATTAGATTTGTGCTCCACCAAGGCTTTGATCTTAAGGCTTTTTGACAGGCTTTAATCTGAACAAAGTACACACAGACACACACATATACACACACACATACATATAAACACACACATACACACACAAGTATATATTCTTTTTTCACTGAAGCCTCTGTGTATAAAACTGGACTTCTTTTATTCTCAGCTGTCTATTTATGGTTCTGAAAGAAGACAATACTAGAGCTGAGCTTCAGTAAACTCTATCCCATCTTCACTGCTGTTTGAACTTAAGACCTTCCTTCAAGGATCCAGAGAACTCTACCATACTGATTAAAAATAAATTTTATAAACATGTGAAACTATTTAAACCTTGTCCTTTTTTCTTCCCTTCTATGCCTATTAAAGCTGTGATCACATAGTATGCTTTTTTGAATGCACCTGTGCCTTCTTTTAGCTGTGTTTACTGGCTTGGTCACAGCAGGTGCAAGTCTCCTCCAAACTATGTGCCTTGCATTTTGGGAGTGACACATTTCAGGGCACTCTGAGCTGAGTGTGCCTGAGCTTTAGCTACACCACACTTTGCATCAAGGCCATTTTCTGGTCAATTAACCAACCAACTATTAGGATCAAAAGGGAGAAATGAGAGAAGAAAGTGATTTTAGTCATCTCACAATACTCTAAGCTGTAGGATCAAACAAAGAATTACTGCCATGGCAGATAGAAAAATTAGCAGCGCCTAGAGGTAAGTAAGCAGCCTCAAACAGTTTCCTGGTGAGTAACATTAACTGCATCAGCATTCTCCATTCATGAATGGGCCCCTTGTTACTCCAGGTTAACTAGCTAACTCTAATTAGACATCGTCCCAGGTAGCATGCTGACTCAGCCCGTGTTCACCTGAGTATCGGGACAGTCGGCTCCATCTTCGCATCAGGAGGCGGTTTATTGGCCGTGCTTGGCAAGCGTAAATCAACTGCGTGTCAAGCATAATTATTAGACCACTGTTGGTAAACTGCCACTGGGCCGAATGTATTTTCTTTGACTTTGAGAACCCACTTAGCAAAAAAGCACTAAGATTAAGTTTAATAGGTCCACAGAGTGAATCTGACCTGGCGATGTCGGCATAGTTCTGGCATGGAGAATCGGGCCAGTTTACTCAGGCTGATTTTGGCATGTCATTCAAAATAAGTGTGGCCCTAGTCTCGCAAGCTGAAGTCAAAGACAAGTCAAATTTGTTCTGTCCTGCTGGAAATGACCACAATCAAGCCAAATCACTTTTACTACTTGTGTGGAAAGTTGCTGTCAAACTTTGTGTTAAGTAGTGATGAGAATGACAAAACACTCTTTTGCTCTCGTTGCTTGTAGCAACACTCACGGCTGCACTTTGTGTTTGAGCATGAAAATAGAAAGCCTCCTATCTGATCACAGACTAACATGATCAAGATTAATGCATCGTTGTGTCAGCTTCTACACTGCTAACCCCACCATCGGCTAAATACAATCATCTATCTTTACAGAGAACAAAGCAATGATAGGAAAAAGATCAGATGCTCACTGGAAAAAACTATTTCATGCTTATCAACAGCTTGACCATGTTATTGTTGAAGAGATACCAATGTTAAATGTAAAAGAATAATTGATGATAGACAAGCAAGAAGTTCTAGGTCAAAAAAATAAAAAAGCTGGTTGTTTTTTCCATGTTTATCCTGACATAGTTGATGGTCATCGCTGGTAACAGACATAAATTGGTAAGAATTAATAACTATGTAGTACTGACAGGTATAGAGAGGCTGGAAGCATCTCTAGTGAGTTAGCTGTGCCCCGCAAGTACTGAGATTAGTTGGTTTAGACCCCCTGTGTATCTCTGCCAGATTGTAAATCCAGACCAATTAGTGTCACCAAGACAGAAGAGAACATGGAGCAACACCTCTCTGTCTTAAGGGCCCTCTTCTTTCTACTGCTCATAATGCAATTAATTAGAAAGCCCTTCTTTAATTAGATGGCACACTGGCACTGATTAAAATAGGGCTCATTTAGTGAGCACGCGCATATCCACACACTCATAACAAATAGACACAAACTGACATGTGGCACAATACAATACACGCACATTCAAGCAAGCACACACACACACACACACACACACACACACACACACACACACACACACACAACACTGTTCATTGTATGACAGGTCAGTATGCATGAGAGAGTGAAAGGGAAGTGATTTTTGACCGGTGGTCCTATTGGCATGGTGAGAGGCAGGCAGACATAAAATCTCAGCTGTGCACCCTCCTGGTTTTAGCCGTCTGACCTCCAAACAGTCCAGACAAGCAGAGCCTCGGGCTACAGCAAGCTAATCAAAAACAGCAAAAACCAAACAAGGCCACCTTTTTCAGATTGTCTCAAAGTAACAGGATAATACTTTATCTCTTACTAGCAGCTATTTGATGCTGTTGGTGTATAAATTGCATTCCATCAGCCAAAAAGTCAAATTAAAGAGAGAAATTTTATCATAACACCAGGTAGGACCTGTGTAATACTGTCACAGTATTATTGCAGAATAGCCGGTAAAGGTTCCATTTACTGCGATACAAGTGAGGTAGTATTATCAGTACCTGGCGGCAGGCTGGGTCTTTTCCTCTTCTTGCTGTTCTCAGCACTGTTTTCCAGAGAAGGACACTCTGACACCAGCGGCCCGCTGGAGTTGTTGAACTGGAGAGGGTCATTGTTTGTGGAAGGGTCAAAAGGCAGAGCATTGAGCCCTAACAAATAAACAAGAACTATGTTAGAGATATCATACGGTATAAAAGCTGTGGTTCACTGCAAAAACATCTACCTTCAAACCACTGTGTAGAATATTCACGTCAAAATATATTTCAAAGTAATAGCATAGAAAATGGCTGTAGCAAAATTAGTCCATCACATTGCATACTGGGTAATTCTATGTTCCTCTCTGTGTATATATCACATCATCCCAGGATATGATCTGGCACAAAAGGTGCACTGTTGTTGGTTGAAGTTACTACAGTGCAGAAACAATCAGAATAACCACGTCATAAACAACTGTATTCTCAAGAGGAACAGATCTACTCTACTATAGCTCTGTCCCATTTCAGGGATTGCCACCTGCAAAGGTTGCATTTTTAGACAATATAGGTCATAGTTGCTTGAAAAGGCTGTCTCAATCCAAAGTGTCCTCCGAACACAGCCTACAAACGCAGTGTCCTCTGCTGTCCTCTGTATCCCAAAATTTCACACAGTTGTCATTTTGAAAAGCTAGAGCGGTGGCAAATGTTGAAAGGAAAACTGAAGACTCCACATACAAATATGAATGCAAGCAGCTGTTTATAATGTTACCCATCTCAATAAATAAATAAACAAATAAAGGAATAAAACAAAATTTAAAGATGAAATAGTGGCCTCATTTCATATTTTTCATTAGGTAAGTTAATGGGCATAACTAAGTATTTAATTAGTAGTTGTAATAAAAGTTAAGTAAAGTAGTGATTAAAACGATGATTTTGGGCTGTCACATTGGTTCACTGTTTTTGCACATAACATGTGTTTAAGAGCACAGCGGCGCGGGTTTGATTCCAGCCTGGGTCCTCTGCTGCATGTCGTCCCTTCTCTCTCTCTGCCCTGTATTTCCTGTCTCTCTCCACTATAACTGTCCAGTAAAGCAGAAATGCCAAAACCCCAAAAAAAACAAAAAAACATAAACAAACAAAAAAAAATAAATAAATAAAAAGGATGATTTCAGTTACATCCAAATTTGAGGGCCAACAATCTTTGTTGTGGAGAAACGTGAAACAGCTGTTCCATCTCGTGAGGCTACATTGGCAGGAACCTGTCATGGACTCTGCCAGAAATTCCTGCTCAACCTAGTTTCTCTCTCTCTCTTCCTCTCTCTCTCTCTCTTTGTGTTTGTCTGTCTGTGCTCTTTTTGTCTCTTTGCACTTCCCGTAGTTCCCACCCACCTGTCAGTCCACCTGTCGCCTGTCTGCATTGCTTCTCCCCCCAGTCTGTCTGCCACACCTTCCTGCGCGTCTCCTGGTCACCTCGTCATCCAATCATCTGCTTGCCCGCCAGTTCTGCTTCTCACCTGTTGCTCGTTTGCTCATTAGTCTCAGTAGTATTTATACCTGTCTCTGTACACCAGTTCTCTGCCAGACTGTCATTTGTGCTCATGCCAAGTACAGATCCCACCTGTTCTGTGCCTGTCTGTTATGGCCTCAGCCTCTAACTTTGGATTTGCCTTTGCATCATGACTTTGTACCTTTGCTTGTGTGGCCTGACCTCTGGATTTGATCTTTGGAACAAACTGTTGTATGAACTGCCTGAACTGAACTGCTCAGTGAAGTTGCTGCTTTAACTCTACTTCTGCCTCCTGCCTGTGATTCTGCACCTGAGCCCTTCCTGACCTGTGACAGGAACTCCTGATGATGCAAGGGGGAATCCTCAGTAGACCATCACAATTAGCGATTGCTAGCTAGCTGGAAGGCCAAGCCATCTGTCCTCTGAAGACTGATGGCAAGGCTGATTTCACAACAGGATAACAGACACAATAAATTACACTGCTGTTACACAGAACAGCGTTGCTAGCTCAGTCTATTCACTAATAAAATATTCACCAGTAAAAATACTGTCACACAGATTAACCACTGTGGTTGCAAAGCTATACTACCCAACACTGGCAAAGCGAACATCACTAAATACACCATGGGGGATCATCATTTAACTGACTGATAGACCAACTAACCTGAGCTGGCTCTCTGATGAGCACTTGGCAAAAACCCCTGACCCTCCTTATACAGGTTTATTCCAGTTCCATTATTCAGTTTAGGTTATCTTGTTATTAATATTAACACTCAGTTTCCCAGGCATACACACCTAGTCTTAATTAATCCTTTTCTTTTCATCAATATCAAAATAGACATGCTAATGCATATTAACCAAATATGCCTAGTGGGCAGTGCAACTGTGCTAAAATCATCTTGTTTATAAGGCTTGACTGTGAAATGCTGTTACAGGAAGTCAGTCCCTGGACATCTGTGACTGCTGCCATCATTCGGTACATGAATACTTTTGTCTCTTTCATGAATAATAATTTAAAACAACCCATCCAATCAAGCAGTCTGTTCTGTGAGCACTTTAGTTTTCCTCTTCTCTTTAATAAAGTTGCATCCTTGAATAATGAGGACATTGCTTCAAAATCCCAAGAAATGACAAACTCTATATATCAAATATTCTCTCTCTACCAACAAAATGTAGGCAAATAGTTGTATGTTTATTTATAATTCAGACGAGGCCCATGCTCATGAAAAATGCATGTCTGCTTCTGGTTTACACCTGTTTCTGCTTGGCTTTGTTTTTCCACTGAAAGCTATGGGGCTGGATGATGGAGAGGGAATCCTGCTCTCTTGGGCTCTGTCAGCTGTATTGATTGTCCACAGGGGAATGAGAACAGGCTTTGGGTATCAAACTTGGACAACACCGCCCACTTTACCTCCAAACATGCTTGTTTGTTGCTTGTGTTTGTTTTTGAGCATTTTTGAGCTACATGTCTCAGCATGACAACTGAATTTTTTGTTGCCCACGCATGAAATCCAAACTATAATATCATAGATGAAATTGTGAATTCACTTGTAATAAAATAAAATCACCACCACTGGTCTAATTTTAACAAAAAATGGTGAAATGATACATTTTGGCACTCCTCTGGTATTTAAACAATTACAATGATTGGCCTAAAATGTAGAAATTTTCAAACTTTGTAAGGTCATGACTGTTATTTTATTAGTCCAAAGGTTGCTTGCATCATCTGTGAGGGACATGTTTACTTATTCTCACTTCAATCCTCTCTCCTTCGCTCTGTATATCTATTTCATATCAACATGCACAGAAAGTCGCTGGCAGACCCTAGCATGAGATGGGCTTCATGCATTTATGGATGCAGCCAGGTCCTTATATCTCTGTGATGTCTCGGTTCTATATTGGATAAGACCAGGCCTATAATGTGTTTACATGGGATTTTTAATAACTGCCTTCCTGCAGCTGAGTCTCTTCCCCATTCACTATTAGAAAAAGACAGATGGAGCCTCTCCTTGCATGGTCTTCCACCCAATTTGTCTTGTGTTTTACAGTGTCTATGTGGACTTCTCCTCTTTGTATGTTGGCATATAATTATGTAAGCATCGGTCTATCTATCTATCTATCTATCTATTTTTTATCTAAGCACAGTTTCACACCAATATGATCCACACCTCTCTGTCTCAATAATCTGTGTTTTGTGCTGGCACAGACATACCAAATGAGCAATGTGGTAATAAACAGAGGATTAACTATTTCAGAGACAGCAGCTAGGCCCTTCCTTAAACCTTTACATTACAACTGGGAAATAAGGAGTGGGAATACATCAAATTCATGGGATGTGTGAGATTAGTTAGACTTACTACTGACATGAGGTTAAAGGTATATAATGTTGAGTACTAAAGCCACAGCAAATTAAAGGACTGAGGGCACAAACTGTGAATCTAAGGGCAGCTGCTTAGTGGATTGAGCTGTTGATATTAGAAGTATTAGTCAACAAGAGTATGTTTGTGTGCTAGAGCAAATACTAATAGGAGTCTTGTATTTTTCAGCTAGGGAGAAAAAGGACAATACCCACACAGTGGAAAGAGGCGAGTTTATTAAAGCGCATGACATTTTACAGAGCTTGACCAGGATTTATCTCACATTTAGTGTAGAAACACACCTTCGGCAGGAGACAATGTTAGAGCAATTGGGATAAAGCCTCGGGTAGAATCATGTTTTCTTTGTGCTGCTCTACTGAAATATTAAAGGCTGGGTCTGAAAATATGTGAAAGAAAACCTTATTCTTTGCATGTATAGTTATGCCTATTCTAACCATCAGCTGAGAGCAGTGCTGCTTTGAGATGCTTGATTTACAGACCATTACATTTTTAAATTTGTTTACCTTAAATTCCCCCTGGAAAAAAAAAAACGTTTCTCAATTTGACTGTTGCTGCTGCTGCTGGCTTGAAAACACAACCCTTTTCAAAACCATTTTCTAGCAGTACATATGAATGCTAATGCAAGTAATTGTGTATGCTTGAGCCTGCACCTGTATTTCTCCCTAAAAGTCAACCACCTCTCTGCTGCCTCTGTGGAGCACCTGTCTGGGGTTACATCAAACACACCTACACACACTCTCACACTCTATCTGCATCAGTCTTTTGCTCCTGTCATCCTAGCTGCAGCCCATCAACATCCATCTGTCTGGGGTTTCTCTTGTACTCCCTCTCTCCGTTGTCGCATGACAGCCTCAGAAAAGTGTCAGTCCATCTTCTGTTGCAGATTTGATATTACCCCTGTCAGTTTACAAGCTGATCTTTTTTATCGTTTTATCCGAGACATTCAAAAGGCTAAAACAAGGAAACAAGACGGCCAACAGATCAGATCCTGTTTGAGAAAGAGAGAAAGAGAGAGAGAGTACACAAGTTTGTATGCAGACGTGCTGGTAAGATGTTTGGGCCTCCTAACAGCGTGTGGCAATGTGCCCCCTACCACAATGTGTCTATAAATGACTTCCCTAAAGTGCCTTCTTTATTTAACTTGCAGCACCCAAAATCATACTGTTCATGAACACCTCGCAGCCACTACCTTCCTGCAACAGTACCTCCATGCATGCACCCCGGTCCCGTTCAACTGCCACACATCTCATTTCAGATACGGTCCTGAACAACCAAGAGAGAATGGCCGCTTTTGATTGCCGCTTGATTTAAGTAATTCATTTCTTTCTTGAGATTATAAGTTATACATAATGACACTGTAAAAGTCAAAATAATTTTAAAGCTTTTATTTAGAAACAAGCAATTAATGGCGATGTTGTGCAAGACACAGCAAGCCATGATTATCCCACACACCTAAAATGATGAAAAGATGCCCAAAGATTATAAAATGCAAAAAATTGTGATAGAATTTGGCTGAGGTAGCCTATAAGCTGATATTTTCGCAAGAATAAAACACAATTTCTCAGCTGTTCTCTTTATACATGCTTTCTCCGGTTTGTAAAGCAGCTTCCCACCTGCTGTGTCCAAACACATCCAGCGTCCTTTTAAGATGCCAATGGTGCACTCGATGGTAGACAGAGTATGTGCGTACCGGTGATTGAAGGATACCTCCTGGTGATTCTGGAGGATTGGTGAGTGGTGTCATTAACCAGGGGGCCAGGGCATATCTTCGATCTCCTAATATAACAAGTCATTCTAGGAACAGAAGCGCACTGTTACTGGAATCTATAATTACTCAAAGATGTTTACCAATGAGCCATGCATCTCCAGCAGCTCCTTGTTGAGGAGCATACCCACAGAACTGTTTTGTAAAAAGCAGGAGTCGTGTGCATCGCCTGGGACAGATGATTCACAGATGAGCTGTACATTTATGGAGTGGTATTGCTTGCAGTTGAGATGTGGGAATGCATCTGGAGAGGGTGCCTTAATGCACATGTGCGTGCAATCTGTTACACCACTGATGTTGGGTAGACCAGCAATGGAATGGAATCCTCTCTTGATTGGGACCTGTTCTTCTGCTGTATAAGGGAATTTTATGCCCTGTATGGCCAATTGATTTATTCCATCCATGACTTGCGGGAGAGCACGGCTGATGGTGGACTGTGATATGCCCACCCTGTCTCCTAGCTCCCTCTGACATGTCCTAAAAAGTTCAGGGTGGTGAGCACCTGCACTTGTGGTGGTGCAGGGTTAGACCATGTGGTATGGCTCCGCAGCGCTGGCTCCAAACTATTGTGAAGTTCCAGCTCTTGTAGCCTAAAGCATCCAAAGAGGTACTCTCTGCACATAGATCTACATGGTCCTGGAAGATGCATTCCCTCCTCAGGTCATGATCAATGTCTTGCAGCAGAAATAAATATGCCATTGTGCAAGTAGTCCTAGCGTGCAGGAATAGGCTTACTTGGGGCTTATAAATAGTGTGATCAATCACTGATTACTGGATAGCATGGTTCACAATTTACATAATTGATGTGAACTGAAGTGTTAGTGTAGTGTTGACTTTAAAAGACCATGATGCTTTGTAAAATAATGAAAATAATTATAAAAAATATTATAAATGACATAAATATTGTTATTTAAATACTATAATTATACAACTGTAGAACTGAAGAGAACACAATAATCAATTATTGTGAGTGCTCTTGTGTCCTCTTGAGTGCGTGTCGATTCTGTTTTTACCTAAGAACAAATCCCAAATAAGAAAACATTGGTGAATGTAAGTGGATTTTAAGAAGAAATTTCTTCTTAAGAATGGTTGGTAAATAAGGCCCATTATTCCCCCCAGCAAATCAAATTCTAAAAGCTGTGAAGCTGAGGTTATTTATGTGTAGAGCGAGACCCAACAGATAAATTTGTGCACTAGTATTATCAACCTTTTATGCTCGCTTGAGGTGGAAAAGTTTTTGTGTTGATAAAGAAATTATGTGATAAATAACAAGCAAAACACTTCTGGTGAATAAACAGAGAAGTTTTCTTCATGTGAATGTGTTTTCTGATTTAGCTATTCTGGAAGCCTGTTTATTCACTTCAATCCATGCAGCTGATGGAAACATACTTCATCCCCATTTAATGATTTGCAGCATGTCAAAAGTTGATTTATAATTTGCTTCACCATTGAATACATAATACACTGTATCTGTAATAACTGAAACTATTCAAACACAATGACAAACAGATTAAATGTATATAAAAATGTGACTTTGGCAATTTTTCATAATATTAATATGTAAATTAAACCACTGAGAAAAGAACACGGATACCTGTATATATGCTGTGATTAGGCTTTATGCAAATCTACAGTAAATTTTAATGTCAAAATAACCCTCACTATAGCTCTTTATCACAATGGCTGTTTGAGAGCTGAGTAATAAAAGTAATATTCTCTAGGGATATGTCCCTGGAAACCAAACATAAACACACACACACACACACACGACCAAATGTGCAAATGTGCAAGCATACTAGCTGATAAACTGAATAATAATTGAATCTCAGATAGGAACAATTCTGCAGTGGATTTGACCCAAACTGTGAAGAGGAGGACAAATTAAGTAGCACGGAGCGTAAAACTGAGCCACATATGAAATTCCCGCATGAGAGCATGCTGTATGAATTAAAAACATAAAGCATACCATAACAGACATTAAGCTCCATAAAGAGGTTAAATTGGCAGACACTGGGGAGAGGGGGTAGAGACAGCCAGAAAGCTGACAACCAGAGTCAACCACTAGAACCACCAATCATCTAGACAAGATGGATCTAAACCAACTAATGGTTAGGATAGATCCACTGGAGAATACTAGGATAATGTCTGCTGAATATGATACCCCCTTCTATCAATACAATAAGTCAATAACACACTCACCCAGCAAAACACCACTGCAAACAACTTAGATGATTATTTAAAGCATATGGACTAGACTGGTCTTAGACCTATTCTTTGTTTTCACTTTTCAGTCATAAAAGATGCAGGGATTGTAAAGCAATAGCAAGGTAACAAAAATAAAAAAAATGACTATAGAGAGGGCACAATCCTTGTACATGTGCCAAAGTGTTTAACATCCAAAGGCTCTGACCTGACATTGTGCAGAGATCAATAAAGAATAAAAAATAACACAAAACTAACTGCTCTGCCTATGCTCGATAGCGCTGACTGAGAATACAATGCCTGCTGACAGCCCTCTTTGTGCATGCTGCACAGATCTCAATCCAGACGGATCTGTTCAAAATATCATGAAAGAGAGAAAGTATGTTGATGCCTATAGACGTGACACATCATACTCTGTGACAGCAGGCATCTAGGTAATTAGATATGTCAAAATCTGCAGATATGATCTCATCATTGAGTGTCAAGATGTCACACTTTATCAAAAAAAGAAAAAAAGGCATGAATACTTCCTTTTTATCAATATTATCAGTTAGTGTGCATTCACACCAAGTATGTTTGGAGCGGTACAGTGGTGTCGTGGAGCGTATATGCAATTTAGAGTGTATTCACCTATTAGCCCAACAGCTATTGAAATATAGGGGAGAAAATACACACTTTATCCTCAGTACTTTACCCCACCTGCAATATTTAGTAGTATACCAACCTCATCCACTATCACGACATCCCTTGAGCAGTTTATTCGTACTCTGTAGTGTTTACCCCTTTAGTCTGGTTGGTTTACAATAACATTCAAATTCACAGCAAATAGCTGCACCAAGACGCCTGAATATAGAAAATATAGGCTTCAGTTCTCTCGGTTCTTTTTCAAGTGAACTACAGTGCAGTAAGGAGTAAGAATTTGAACTGAACCAACTACAGGAAACTATACAAAAATGTTAGAGGTATGAGGAGTCAGATGTTGAACTCTGACAGCCCGTAGTTGCTTACATTTGGAAAGCCTGGCACCTAAGGCCACTAACATCTAAAAATGAGCTGAAGGCAAACCACAGTTTAGACTGATGTTCAAATTCATGTAATTCCTCATTGTGCTATTAATTTGGATGATTACCTGAGACTGAAAAGGTGTAGAAAAGTCAATCATTCTTAGCTAAAAAGACATGGATGAGATTTGTTTTAATTCGATGTTGGAAATGTTGAGTGTTTGAAATGTATCCGAGCTGTGAAAGTGTTGAAAAATGCAACTTCCATTTATCTGGCAAAGAAAAGTTCAGAAAAGACCAAGTTGAAAAAGTATTGATTTTTTTAGCATAAAATATACAAAAGCTGAGTATATTGAGATACCGTTGGAGCTGTAGTACTCTCATGCTTTGTGATTTTAATCTAGCATGACCTCACAGCTTTCTGTGAGGCAGACTAGTATTTTTCTGTCAAAATAATAGAAAAGAATAGAATAAAAGAATAGAGAAAATCTAATAGACAATAAATCTGCTGGGTCTTTGTTTTGTTTTGTTTTGGGTTTTTTTTAGAGAAACTCAGTGACACAAAGCCAAAGGATAGTCTATCTATTGACTGAAAACCAGGTC
Organism: Neoniphon sammara; assembly: GCA_900302535.1. NCBI lineage: Eukaryota > Metazoa > Chordata > Actinopteri > Holocentriformes > Holocentridae > Neoniphon > Neoniphon sammara. The sequence goes on along the minus strand of OMKZ01038607.1, from coordinate 6,387 downwards.
ACACCTACTGGTTCGGATCCTGCACCAGGTTCTCCTCACTTCTTCTTTAATTGCTTCTTGGTGAGTCTATACTGCACAATGTTCTCTGTTGCACAATCTGTCAGCTATAAGTCCCTTTCCTTGGAGTAAATCAACTCCTTGAACAGAGACCAATTCGTCTTATAAACTATGTATAGTGGTGGTGCACGTTAGTTTGTGTCTGCAGGAGAGTGTGTATCTAAGAGGGTCTGTGGTCTTAACCAGACATTAAAAAAAACAGTGTCATCCATCTGAATGGGACACTCAGTGACATATAACATTAATAAAGCATTGACCTCAGAAAGTTAATTTGATTTTGTTTTGACTTTTGCACTGCATTACAAACCCATAACAAACCCACTGTGCTTATTTGTACATTCAGCTCCATGGATTAGAAACTGAAAAATATCAAGGACAGTGCAGGAGTATGAATTAATGTATGAACTATGACATCTCATAGGCACTGATTGAGTCATAGAAAAAATATTAAAGTTCATGGGATATTTGAAAATGTTTAATACTGCAGCAATCCTTATATATCCACTAGCAGTCTATTTAAACACCATTCAATCACTATGTAGATTCAAATGGTAATGTAGGTCCACTCCAGACATAATGATATGTTTAAATGGGCCATATAAACACACATCAAGAAGAAATGCAGGGAGAAAAACCTGTCAAAACAAATTTACTTCATTTTGTCTCAGCAATGAAAATATTAAATAATACACAGTACCAGATGCATATAATCAGCTAATTGTTTAGCTACTATTTTATTCTCAAAAGAGTTATTTGTTTTTGCAAGGTTATAGCCAGCATCTGGTCTTTGCATTTCAGTTTAATGAGAGCAATGTAAACATTTAGCCTGAGATAAACTCAGGCTGTGTAGAGGCCAGGGAACAGAAAATCCCTGTTCCTGAGTTAAAAACAGGCACCACATCCTTGACTTAACTGTCAGCCACTCCTCACCGTGCAAAACACAGCTAGCACTGAATCCATCTGGTCTGAAACATGACCGACAATCACTGGTACTCTGTTTCCTTATTTTGGAACGATGTCAGATACAATATAGTTACAGTAATAGTTACCACTTCTATCATGTTCCTATGATCGTGCAAAACTAAAAATTAGGGGCCTAGAAATTCATTCATTGCACCAATGCATCAATTACAAATCCTACCAATTCAGCTGCATAAACGAATAAATGAATGGATATGAAATGGTTTGAATCTAATTGTTCAGAATTCTTAAAAAAAAATTATTAACATAAAATTATTATTATTAAGTTAATTTAATGTCCGTCGTGGGCTGCAAACTTGAATCGAACTGAATTAAAAAAAAAAAAATCACTTATTAGCTAAAAAAACTAACTAAGGCAGTGGAAGATAAACTTACAGTTACTAGTCTTCTTAAAAAATGTAGCATGTACAGTGTAGTGTGAGAAAAATCCCATTCACAACAAGGTCTTAAGCCTTGTGGCTGAGAAGTAATGCATCCGCAATGGCCTATAGTATTTTCTGATTGGTTATCTTCCCAATACTGTGTAACACATCATAACAATGTACACTATACCACATAATGCATAAGAAAGATGTTTTTTTTTACATAATCCTTTCACATGGCACCAAAAAAATCGTCTCTGAACTGGCTTCCTCACTGCTGTAGTTTGGAAGGTGGTGGTCTGAACAGAACTCAAGCCTGCCAATAAGCTGTTTCAGTGGAGCTTTTCTTGCTCAAGGACACGTGGACCTGTAGGAACTGCGTGTGGTCTCTCTAACCACATGGACATAACACATGATCGCTGTCCAATATCATAATAAGGACAATAAATAAAACCTTTCGGATCATCTTAAATCAGCAAATTGTTTGAAAGCTACTATTTGGAGTAAGCTGTTCATAACATTTAATGGGGAGGCTAAAATGAAACTCAGCCCTCCATGACCTTTCTGTCTGTGAGACTTGACAGTATCATCACTTGAATTGGCTCACTCCTGCTCACAAAACAAAGGTTTCTCGGCAGGGGTTGACAGAGCCAATAACGGTCACACTCTTTTCCAAAATTTTATTGGTCCATAGAGAACATAAGTCACATTCTGACACAACTAAGGCTCATGGTGCACTGTAACCACTCACATTAATCTGCTGGTCGATAAATAGTTTCAGGTTGGCTGCTGTTGGTCGTGGTCAAGCAACACATTTCTGGTGGCGTGCTGTGTGCGGTGACAGTTGGTACATCGGGGTGCAGGATCCAAAATTAGCCCTGTCACCAGCAGCGGCTATGTTCCCATACCTGGAAGTTTGCCCATGGAGCCCAGTCATAAGACCTCACAGAGGCGCTAGTTGAGATGGGCCTCCAACAGATAAGTCAACCAATGAAACGGGTCATTGGTCTATTCATAGCCCAGACTGTCCAGCTGAACAACGGAACATTAGTGAAGGTCACAGATGCTTGGCATTAGCATGAAGCTATAGCCATAAAAACTAACAGTCTATGTTGCATGATGAATGCCCCCAGCAGATGAACAAACAAGGTGTCTGACTGATCCGGCTTAGCAATAGAAGGTAAGGCATACCAGGCGCCTGAAGCATTCTCATAAGGTTATTAACCTGGCTTTTCACTTGGTTCCTGTGTATTTATAGCAGCAGAGACAATAAGAGGGGCAAATTTAAACCGCGGACTGGTGGACGAAGGTGAACAAAAACAAACACTCTGTTATTATCTCAGACCCTTTCCACGGGGTTCCTTTCTCACCTTTCAAAACACAGTAATAACCACCAGCAAAAAACAAAAAACAAAACTTCCAAAATAGATTTGGCTGCATAGGAAAAAGGTTTCTTTAGATTTGGTCGCATAGGCAAAAAGTTTCTTTAATAGCTCATGAATCTGCATCCTCACAGAGCTTCAGCTGAAGTATGATGTCGAAAAAACCCCAATGAATCAATCAGGCCTTCAGGCTCCAGATGTACAAACGTAACCAGACGGACAGCCTTCATCCAGCCGATCTCAGCACAGCGGGCTGTTTATTGAGCGCCAGGGCCAATGAGGACCTGTGAAAGAACATTCATCAATGGTTTCTCAGTCTACCCACACAACATCTGCCTCAAGTGAAGACATGAAAGGCCCATATATTCAGAAAATGCAGAAGTACTGATGGTAAAGAGCATCAAAACCAGAGCTATACAGCATGCAGCAAAATAAAAACCCAGTGAAAATTGCCCAGCTAAGAAGAATCATTTAAATTCAGCTTATTGTATCAGAAACAGTGTATGTGTTCGGAGAGGTATGACTCACTGACTATATGAGTAAGAAAGTGGAGATTATATGGAGAAAGTGCAGACCATATAATAGATAAGTGAGAGTTTTGGATCAGTAGTAGAGCTACTCCATGTGATTTCTGGGCTTCATTATTATGGCTAATGAATACAGATAACTGAGTGGCACAATGTACCGAACCAATTATAAAAACATACTGTAGTTTCCCGTAGTTCCCCCAAGGCACCAATTCAGTGATTTCCCTTTTCTCTGTCATTATTATTTATAATCACATTCAAACTCTAGCCTTATCACAATGGCTCCCGAGAAACTGGAATTTAATTTGATGTAAAGAAAACTAGATTTGCAAACTTTCCTAATAGGCGTCAGGAATTGTAGAAGCTAGTATGATGCCAAGCTGTATGACTGACAGGAGGGCTTACAAAGGATACTGTGGATACCCTACTGTGGTTATGCAGAGTGGGTATCCATGGTGACACCGTAACCCATGGTGACAGGTACGCTATATGTTGGCAATTGTTCTGGCTGCTGTTGTGCACCTTGACTGTTTCCACAAAGATCTGTTGAATGCAAGGGGACTGAAGATCTCAGCTACACCAGCTGTCATTTCTAAGTTGTACACACACTTGGAGGGTGGGAGAGACATTACACACACAGCCGCTCTTATACACAAGTACATGCATGCACACACATGCACGTACGCACACACACACACACACACACACACACACACACACTTGTGAATGCACTCAAGCACACTAAGGACCACATATGCACACAGGCATACAAAGACACAAACACACGCCCACATCCTCTCTTTGTTGTGTCTATATCACTCTCAGCCACATGCACTGCTGCATGCAATACTAAAACAGCCACACATCTTCTAAGCCAGCAGTGTTGACTTACCAAGTCGACACCTTTTTGTGAAAATAGGCTTAAAGCAAACAGAGAAGCCATTCAACCTGCCTTTTTATAAACTGTCCTTTGTGTAGATGTTTGGTAACATTCTTTTACAAAGAGGCCAATTGCAGATTTTATGGTATCAAGCCATTTATTGAGACAGCAGAAGCTGTAGTGAATGAGACTGCTGGGGTAAGACTGCCTCATTTGTACAGGTTTAGTGAAGAAGGCTCGGATAGAGGAGCAAATCTAGAAAACGCTGAAGAGGCTTGTGTTTTTTCTTTCTTATTTTTAATGGAGTCATAGTATCTACTCATTGTTCTATGCTATGGAAATAGTAAAAAAAGATGAACACATCTCCAAATGAAGAGACGCAGGGAAGAGGTATTATCTCACCAACAAAGATCTCATAAGTGAAAAATAAATGTCTAATGGCTTAATCCAAAACCACAAGGGAATTATAATAAATCTTTCATAAACCCATTAATGAAGGTTAATTATATGCAAACTGCTGAAAAAAGAAAACTGAATATTTTTACTTGGTGACTGTGACTTACTTGGTGAAATGTAATAAATTCCCAGTTGAGGAAGTGACATTTAAAATAAGGCTTCTTTTCACCAAACATCACTCTGTTCTGTGTGAAGCATTTTAACTTTCAGTGTTTCCCAGATAAAAATTACCCTGCAAACTCATGTGAATGAGACCACATTCCCAGTGATACTTTAAATAAATAAGGCCATTTTCTTACTGATTTCTCATGCACCATGGCATGTGAAACATGTCAATGCCAAATATATTGTTTCCCCATGTTAAAATTAAGCTTTAATTGCTTGCTTCATTAATTCCATATGAACCCACATGATATTGTTTAGGGAAAAAAAAAAAAAAAAAAACTTTCACATGGGTTGCTTGTGTCATTCTTCAGTAAAGCAGGAGAAATGTATGTCCAAGCAACACATCCATGCAAGCAGACACATGATAAGTGTGGATACCTCTACAATTAAGCATTTTCTGAGCTTAACATTTTCCATAAGATATTGTAAAGATCAAATTTCATTTAATTTTCTCACTGTCTCCCCTTCACTCTTATCTCCTGTTGTGCCTCCATCAGCATAAGCCTCATGTTTACTTATAGGTTGGATGGTGGCGGCGCGCATTCGGACCACAATCATGTCTTCAGTATTCATTATTTCGGTGACAAGGAGAAAATTCCTCCTCAGCCCCCCCACCCCCTCTGTCTTTCCCTCAGGCCTCAGGGAATTCACTGAAGGTTAATTTATTTAAATCTTCCATCCACTCATCTCTATTCCATTAAACTCTACTAATAAATCTTTGCTTTGCCATGTAATCTGTTTTCTACTGTCAGCGGCACAAGCCTCAACCGCACTTTACACGCAGGCTTGTGGACGTGTGCTCACAGATAACATGGCAGCTGATAAGGTCATGTTGGAATCAGTACATATTATGTCCTGTGTGTGTGTGCGCGTGCATATGTGTGTGATGGGTGTGTGTGTGTGTGTGATGGGTGTGTGTGTGTGTAACTGCAAAGAAGCATGCCCTTTGAATGTGGCTAAAAAGCCTGGTCTAATCAATCTAAGTGTAGCTTATTGTAGGGGGCAATAAAATCAAAAGGCAAAGCCCTCTCAGAGCCCTGTGCTACTCTACTGTCCTCAAGGGCCTGTAAAGTCTAAGCTCTTGGTCTGAAGCACAATTTCACATCTGTCCTCTTTCCTGAATGCATCCAATAACACCCAACATAGTCATACCTCTCTGATTATGATAGCAACAATTAGTCTGAGGTACAAGGAGACCTTGGCTGTACGGACAAGCGCTGTATCGCTATTACAGCATGTCATGTCAGCATTACACAGATGCTTTTATGATAATGACTGTTAAAAACCTCAGCTGTCGGTTTAATAGTCAGTGAAGCCATTTGCAGTCTGTCGAAGGGAGCGTCTTGTTGATGTCAGTGTGGCTTTTGTGTTCCAGAGGGTTGGCTAATGAGCGGCTAAAAGGAGTTTACTATCAGCAAACCGACTCCAGTGGACCTCAGCACTGGTAGACCGGGTCACAACACACTCTAATGTGTGTGTGTGACTGTGTGTGTGTGTGTGTGTGTGTGTGTGAGAGAGAGAGAGAGAGAGAGAGAGAGAAAGGTACTTTGTGAAATGGAATAAAACACTTGGGATAC
>OMKZ01038604.1:34196-46876 GCA_900302535.1 Neoniphon sammara | reverse complement strand
ACTGTTTCATTGTGCCTGAGTTGAGTATGAGCCAGAAACACATGTGCGAGCATGTCTAATAAAGTCTGGTTTGTGTCCTAGAAAGTAAGCAAAACCAGACACACACACACACACACACACACACACACACACACACACACACACACACACACACACACACACACTCCAAAAATGAAAGGGAATGATAACCTCCTCATTATCATTTATCATCATCATCATCATCATCATCATCATCATTTATCATACAGATTTTGTCTATGTCTTTTATTTAGGGTGTTTTATTGTTTGTTTGTTTGTTTGTTTTTGCCAGGATGTGGTAGGTTTGACACCATCAAAGTTGGGTTTAGTAAAGTAAATGTTGAAAAATGTAATTATACACAGCATGCATTTCAAAATGATTTAGGCAAATGCGAAATAGAAGTTAAAGATTAAAGGGGCAACAGTGTAACTATAAATGAACCAGCATTAACCTTTAATATGCAACTCTAAAATGAATTGTTTAATGGTGGTTAATGTTCCTGACTCAAGTGCAGCTCTAATGGCCACTCAACAAATATAATGCTGATTAGCCACATGTGATAATTGGCTAAAATGCTTAGAAGGTGCTAGAATTTGAACAGACATATCACCATTATGTCCCATTGCAGCTACAGTCATGATAATATGTGCATCTGCTGATGTGAAACAAGTTGGTAGAAAGATGCAAGACATTAACTTTTGATGAAAATTCAACACAGAATGGACATATCTTGACAATTTCATAGCACTGGTGGTTTGCACACTACTGGCTGCCACCTAGCTGCAGGTGATTTGATTATGTAAATTAAGACTGACAAAGCCTTCATTACTGAGAGAAGAGTAGTTGCCCTTTGCTTACTATCATAATCAGATTATGATTAAAAAGGTCCAAGGTATTAGATAGGTATCTTGACATAAAGGTTGTTGAGGTATTTATCAGATAAATCTAAATCTTATTTATTTGTATTTATTCTCCTTTGAATAATTATAAATAAATGCAAAATCATTGTTGGAAAGAGTACTACAATGACCTGCTGAGGGAGAGGTATTGTTACTTTGTTGAAATGTGTACTTTTTTCAGTAGAAGTAGCAGTAGAATTGCTAGTGTAAAAAGTTAAAGTAGAAGGTAAAAGTTAAATGTAGGTCATTTAAAACGCAGAGTAAAAGTCCCAGGGTGAGTCTCTTGGGTTCTTAAGAAAAGGCATTATGTGTAATTATTAACACACGTGACAAAGACAAATGCAGGTCTAAACATTGTTTTACTGTAACTGCAGTTTCTGCCACCCAAAGTTTACTTTGGGTGGAGGAAAATTCTGCATACGGACTTGTTTGATTTGTTTGACTTGTTTGACTTTAGTATGAGAATTGGCTGCGCCTGTTACAAAACAACTGAGTCATAAACTATTCCTCAGTGTTTTTAAATTTGTGTGTGTAATGGTAAAATGGTAAATGGACTGCATTTATATAGCGCTTTACAATGTCTGCCTCACATTCAACCATTCACACACTGATGGCAGAGGCTGCCATGCAAGGCACCAACCAGCTCATCAGGAGCAGTTAGGGGTTCAGTGTCTTGCTCAAGGACACTTCGACACACTCTCTGTAGGAGCCGGGGATTGAACCAGGAACCTACCAGTTACTAGACGACCACTCTACCTCCTGAGCCATGCTGCCCTGTGTGTGTGTGTGTGTGTGTGTGTGTGTGTGCGCGTGTGTGCGCGTGTGCGTGTGCGCGTGCGTGCATGTGTGCATGTGTGTGTGTCTACGTATGTGTGGGAGAAGGGGGGATATCTGCTGTGTCTATTGTTTGTTGTATTGTTTTTATGTAAAGCACTTTGGGCTGCTCCTTTTGTATGAAAAGTGCTCTATAAATAAAGTTTGATTGATTGATTGATTGAAACTTGAGGCGATATGTCACTCTTATCTAGTCAAAAAGATAAGAGTAAGAAATTGACTAGCAATATGAAACGAACAGTTCCTGCAATAGTAATGGGTAATTCAATAGTAATGAGTGCAGGGATGAGAGCAAAAGCACCCAGACACTCAATAACAATTATTAAAATTTAATATTAGCTACAAGTGGCAATTCCGGGGTTCAAGCCAACACATACCATTAGACATTGAAAGCTTCAATGGCTTAATTAAAAATATCCACCAAGTTTGGTGATGTTTGGACAAACTGTCATTGATTTATGGCCAAATTTGCGCCAGGCCCATGCACCTGTTTGGAATCAGTGATGTACCCTATTGAGCAATTTCAAAATAATTTTACACACATGGTTCAGCATTGTTCTGAAACATATCTTGTGAGTTTTGCAATGATTGGACAAACAATTTCCGATTTATAGTCCGATTTGTGTTATATCACACCCATTTTCTGCATTTGTAGTGCCCCCTAGTGGTCAATTTGAATGAACCTTTCAGAGTATGTTTTGTAGTAGAGCTTTGATCAGGCCCAAAAAATCAGGCCCTACCCTAGCCTGAAAAAATTCTGTCTGAGCCCATCCCGACCTGACCTACAACAAGCCGCCTTGGGCCCAGCCCGGCCATTTTTTTGTTTGTTTTTTTTCCTTTTTTTTTATAGGCTAGGTTAAGTTGGCTATCTATGTCTTTCAGGGCGGCACTGCTGTACTGCTGGACAAATGTTATTCTGTTACTATGTCTGTCATTCAAAGTTCAAACTCTATGTCAGCGTTGCTTTTGAATGACAATCATCTGTTCAGAAGAATTATACGCGTGATTATATTGAATAGCTCTTCCTAATTCCATCTGGCAAAGGACTCTCAAGTGGACTCAGTGATTCTCAAAAAGCGACATTTAGGCTATAAATTGACTGGTGATAAAAACACACAGTAGGACTAAACATCAGACTTTGCACATTACAGAGAAAAAAATATGACCATGAGACCGACCCAACCCAGGACCGAGGAAACAGCAGGAAATTCGGGCCGGGTAAACTTCTAGTTTCAGGTACTTATGTGGGCATATCCTTCAGGTTTCGTGATGATTGGCCCAACAGTTGTTGACTATGGTCTATTTATGTGCTGAGCTGCACCCCTTTTGAAGTTCATTGGTCAATATTGTAAAAACTAAATAAGTTATCAACAAACCTTATGCAGCTTTTGACAAGCTTGGTGCAATGATGCTTCACAGCAAATTTGGTAGTAATCAGACCTACGATCTAGAAGGAAATGTCAAAAAGGTGTTTTTTTTTTATTCAAAATGGTGGAAAATCCAATATGGCGGACTTTATGGGTTCTTCAGGCAAATTTGTAGAGTGAGGATAGACAGATGTCTGTACCAAGTTTCATGTAAATTGGACTTACGGCATAGGAGTTCAAAATTTTGATCTTTAATTATTGCGCCTCCATCAGGCTGATTGCGATTGCCTCTAACATTCACCATCTCACAGGAATTTGCGGAAAAAATAATAAACTCGCACAAAAACAACACGATTTCAGCCCTTTGGACTTGAACCCGCGTAATGACGACCCCATTGTATTCCCATAATGATCATATATAACGGAGAAATGCTATGTGAAAAAGTATGAGCCAGGGAGGAAATTTATTTACCCTCCTAGAAAGTGAAAATCTCTCTTACCAGCAAGGTTATGTTCATAGTAAGTCATGAGAAATAGTATTTTGCTGTCTACCAAGAAAGAATTGATAGCCTGGCACAAAACAAGCTTGTACACTCTCAATCTAATGCCAAAAAAGGAAGAAACCACCATTAAAAATGAATGAATGAATTAATTAAGAATCAATGTTAGGTTGTCCTCAGACAGACTATGGATTCTTTCACACTCAAGTATCAGGAAGTCCTTAGAAAGAGAAGGAAGATGGTGGGCTTTTTTTTTAAATGTATGAGTTCCAAGGAAAAGTGGAGGAGGGGTAAATATGTGAAGGGGGAACCAGTTTCTAGAAGGCAGGTTGATTCATCAGTTCTCCAGAACCCTGCTTGGCAAATGGCCAGCTGATTAGTGCAGCATATAAAGAGAGGAACCTAAAACATGGGGCTCACAGTGCAACAGCAGACTGACATCAACAGACTGACTCAACATCTTGAGAGAGAAAAGACACAGCAGCAAAGACAGTCAGATCCTGCCACTACAAGAGAGGAAGACTGCAGTTAGCCTGAGTTTGAGACTCAAAAGCCGATAGCTCCAATTTAAAGATTGCTCAGTGAATTCTACCATTCAAGACAAGCATGAAGACCACAATCCTATCCACTCTTCTCATGGTCTGCATCACCTTTTGTACTGCGCAAGGTAAGTGTGGCACTCAAGTCCGGTCGTTGCTGATTTATGAGACTTTTGGTCATGTATTATAAGTCTTCTTGCTGAACCCGTCTCAAGTATGATCGACTGCTAAGTAAAGACGCCTCACTCTCTCTTTCTTTCCACTGAAATTCTGCAGGGCCCGGCGTGATTTCGGACCGCTGCCGCTGTGTTCAACTGAGCAAATATTTGACTAAAGCCACTGTCTGCCGAATCGTCAACATCCAGGAGTTACCGCCCAATCCTTTCTGCAGCAAGACAGAGATCATGTAAGTAACCACACGAGCACACACAAACACACAGATTAAGATTCACATGGTAAACCAAACCAGTAAACATCCGGTTTCTAATGGGTAATAAACATTGATTTTCCGGTGACATTAAATTTGAAGTGGACACGTTGACTGGAGAGTTGTGTGTTCACTCATAGAGCTGATATGGCTGTGGTGGTTCAAGACTATCTAAAGGCATTAAATGAACTCTGATGGAGTGGAATTGTATAAACTCTGCTGCTGTTTACTCTCTCTGGTGATTAACTGAAGGAAAATTACCTTCAAGCTATGGGTTATAAATACAGCTGCAGGGTGACTCAACCACTTAAATTGCTTCGGTGCTTTTGTCTGTGTGACTACAACAGGCTTTAACTCGTTCTCTCGCTCTATTGTAGTGTGACGCTGAGAGATGGGAACTCAATTTGCCTGAACCCAGAAACAGTGTTCACACAAAAACTCCTAGAAGCAGAAAGACGGTATGTAAACTTTTCTACTACTTCAAATATCTTGAGGCGTTCTGCACTCATGCTGCGGATAAAATGATTTGTTAGACCAATGCTTTATCCATCGGGGCTTCATCAGTGTCTGTGCATGAAAGAAACACGGAGTATGTATCACGCCATTTAAAGCGGGACAGTAGCTCCAGTTTCAGCCTGTTTTTGTGCCTCGCTAATTTGGAAACTGTGGAGCTCTGGGATAAGAGAGCAGCAGTGAAAAGGGATGGAGAGGGAGGAAAAGCTATTAAATAAATTTGATTATGTACGTATCATCAAACTAAAGGAAAACATCAAGTGAAGTTCTCCTTTTAATTTTTAACTTCAGAAAAAAGAGAATTGTTTAACACCTAAAAGCATACGCAGTGCAACATATGCAGTTGAATGTGGAAGTAACACCTAGCATTATTGTCCTCAATCTCAAACAACACCTAGATGTCCATTAACGCCTCATAAAATGCTGAAGTGTTCCTTAAGTATAATGTGATACTAACCCACTGTTTCTTCAATTCCTTATGTCATATTTGTGCATGAAAGCTAAAATATCCAATGTATTTTAGAGATATGAGATGTCAAACAGACAGTTGAATGAATCTCTTCGTGATTTGTCTCCTTCACAGCACAAAGCAGAAGCGTTCAAACACTTTGGTGACGACCACCATCAGCCCAGTAACGTCCAACTGAGCCACAGCTCCAGTAACATCACCAGATGGATCTCTCCCTGTGAATTGCTCTTGGTCATCGTGGTGACGATGGACATCTTTTCATTGCTGTTAAGCTCCAGACAGAAAATAGCAGCTGACAGACAATATTGTCTGTCAGCAGCTTGCAGCTTGCATCTTTAAATGATGATAAAAACACAAACTGTGACTGATTGAAAAAAAATGTATATATTTTTTTACACTGATTATAAATAAATACTAATATATATTAGGGCTGTCAATTAATTAAACATTTTAATCACATTAATTCCATGATATGCTGATTAATTAATCAAATTAATCTCAATTCATTGGATTTATTAATATTTTCTTGGAAAAGCCCCCAAATGAAGATATTTCAACTCGAAATGTTAAATGATCTTGTCACATGAGTAAAGGATTGAATAGAAATATCAAAAGGTAGCATTAGAAATCAATAAACTGTTTTATTTCCAAATCTTCATTTTTTATTTTTTTTGTGTGTGAAGTGCCACACAAAACATAACCACATAGAAATAATCCCATTGTTGACAGAGTGCGTTTATATTGTACTTGAATTCTTATATTTTCTTAAAAGTAAGGTGGTGGCACAACCATGTATAAAGTAGTTTTGGTGCCAACAATGTCTCAAAAAATTCTATCACAAATACAAGACCTGAAGAAGCAGGGTTCCTCTTGTCAGTAGAGATAAATTCAATTAAAGTTTACAATCCTGAACAGCATTTATGCTGTCCTCAAGAGATTTTGGGTTTGACATAGGGATGGTCATGATTAATCAAGTATCGATTAATTGGCCTTAAGAATTTAACCGATTAAAAAAGGAATTAACCGACAATGTATGTTTTGTGTACCATTTTTTCAGGGCTCCCACAAAACTACAGGTGCAACAAATGAAGAGGCGGTCAGTGGGAAATGGTTAGGTAAGACGGATGAGGGCAAAACGTAGTCCAGTGTGGGACCATGACACTGTAAATCAGGACAATGCTCAATGTAAATATTGCAACACCACCTTCAAATACAGCTCCAGTACATCATCAATGTTGTGCCACCTAAAAAGTCCGCACCCAATGGCTACAGTGCCAACAAAGTATAGGTAGAAGAGGCTGTAGTCACACGTAACTCAGAGGCTTTGCTTTATGATGGAAAAGGACATGATGCCTGTGAACGTGGGGCAAGGTGAGGGGTTTCGTGAGATACTGAAATACATTGAACGAGGCTATCGCATCCCCTCAAGAGGTACAATTAATGCTGCGTTGAGAAGCGGTACAACAAAAAGAAAGATGACCTTAAGGTGCACTTAATGAATTAATGTTTCACATAACTAATGTGCCGCTAGAATTGTTTAAATAAAACTTAAACTGAGAAAAAGACTTATGTTTTGTGTCTTATTAATTATTAATGATTAATCAATTTTTGATAGTTAATGTGTTTAACTATTGGTTAAGGAAAATGCATGAAATTTGCAACATGTTTCACCTCCCTGGAAAACAAATCTAAAAATCTCTCTTACCATTCATTGCAAATCATAAGCAAGTATTTAGCATTTAGTATTTAGCTGTCTACCACAAATGAATTGATAGCATGCCACAAAAAAGGTTGTACGGTCTGAATATAATGAAAAAACACCACCATTAAAATTGAGGCAAACTTAAACCAAAGGTTGTCCTCAGACACAAATATAAGGAAAAAATGAAAATAGTGAGTGTTTTTATGTTTGGGTTCTGAGGAAAAGCACATGGCACAGCAGCAATATTATAAATGTGTAGAGGATGAGGATGATGTCCAGCTCACTGGGAGCCAATAAAGAGAAGAGTATAAAACATGGGGCTCACACAGCACACACTATAATATAGCTAACGTAAGAATAAGATGGGAGAATGCTTGCCAGTTAACATGCATGGGAACTGTCTTGGGAGCATACTGAGCAATTTCAAGTATCCAGAAGTATCCAGTTTGCTATTTCAAGTATCTGGAGGCGGCCTTGGCTCATGTTGCAGATAAAATGATTTGTTACACAGATGGTTTATACATCAAGGCTTCATCAGCAGCTGTGCACAAAAGAAACACACCATTTAAAGCAGCACAGTAGCTCCAGTTTCAGCCTCTGTTCTTTGTCCTCACTAGTCTGAAATTGCAGTTGCATTGAGATAAGAGAGCAGAGGTGGAGAGGGATGGAGCAGGAGGGAGGAGAAGCAATTGAATAAATTTGATTATGTACAATCAAAGTAAAGGAAAACATCCAATCAAGTTCACCTCCTTTCAAGTTCACCGCCTTTCATTTTTTAACTTTGGAATAAATAGAATTGTTTATTTAACACCCAAAACATCAGCTTAGATAAAAGGTAACACCTCAGACAATGCGTTTTAGTGTTTCTAATCCCTTTAAGTAATCCACACACTGATTGAATCTGATGGGCAATTTACAAAAGAACAAGGAAAGCGGAGGTCTCAAACAAGCAATTTTAAGAATAATTTGATATGATACTGACAGTTTGCTCAGTCACCCATATCATGTAATTTCATTTGTGCATGAATTCTAAAACGTCCGAGCTTTGTTTCATTCACTGCACAAAGCAGAGACGTTCAGGCACCAGCCCAGTCAAGTCCAATTGAGCCATGACTGCACTAACATCACGAGATGTATCTTTCACTGTGAATTGCTCCTGGTCATTGTCAGTGACATAAAATACCTTTTTTTATTTTTTTCTATTTTCTAAAGGACTAAGATGTTGAGCTGGAGCAGAAAGGGTGAAGGGGGGTGCAGCGTTCACTCACTGCAGTTTAGGAGACGGTTTGTATTTTGTTTTTAAGTTACAAGTTTTCACTACCTGTCTTTGTGATTAAGGTTCGTAAGATGAGTGTATTTATACAGAAAAATATGTCTAAGTGTAGCTTTAAGATGCTACACATGATCAAAGATCTTACTGTTGTTTTTCAGAGTAATGGTATATGTTTTCACAAAATGGAGATCCATTCCCTTCACAACTTTGAAAGGACTGTAATGTAATGCAACTTGCTGGCAGCCAACGGTGTTCAGTTAATTTCATTATCCAAACTGTACTACATGTTGAAATGGTGATATGAACACAAACTGTGACTTATTTTTTTAAAACATATTTTGCTCAATAAAATTGTAATTCACATAAATTTTAAATTGTTGCGTCATTTTTATTATCTTACTGGGAACATTAAAACATAGAGACTGCATCCAAGCAGGAGTGTCAGTCATGGCACAAATGGACTCTATAAAAACAAGTTGTAGTTGCATGATGACATTTGATTCAGGACACTGATAAAGGAAGCCTTTATCAGGGTTTATTGGGGTGATTGCTTGATTTGAGTGTGTATTAACACACCAAGTCAATCAGTATACACACAACAGGCCTACAGTCAGTGCACCAGTTACAGTATCAGGTCTAAGGCAAAGACGCACCTCTGTTTGAATTTGTTTGCAAATGGAAGAAAAATAAAAGTAAAGATAAGTATGTGTGCAGTCCTCCACTATATCTTAACAATATCAGGTCTACCAATATATTAAGACATTCAATCTACATTTTAGAGTTATAAATCTTGGTATACACAATCTTATAAAAGGCCAACAGAAAATAAATACCACAAGAGCAAGAGGGTATCCATAAAAATAGAATTACGGGATGGATTTTCACGAAACTTGGTGGGAAGGTTGGTCATGGGACAGCGAAGAAGTGATAAACATTTCAGGCCAATCTGCCTGAAAGTGGCCTGGCAATTACCGCATTTCCTCAAATAGTGGCCAGGACCTTTATTCACCTCAACTGCAGAAGGTACTGGGCCTTCATTGGGGGCAGGCTTTTATTTGAGAGAGGACTTTATTTCTAATTACCTCTGTTTGAAAAGTTTACTTCGTATTAACATATTACTGGCCCGCATTTGGGGGCAGCCTTTATTTGTCCGTGTTGACCATGCCCCCAGCCATTATTGGAGACCGCCGCTTTTAATTATCTTTTATTTGAGGAAATACTGTATTTTATTCTTATATCTTACTCTCTGCTGCTGTGACAATCCAAATCAAAGTCCTAAGACTTTTAGTTCTGTTTCTGCACTTTTGTGACTCTTGTTTCTTGTTTTGGTTTTCTGTCCCTGCTCTGTTTGGCCCTCCTGTTTTCCTGTAGCCCTTCCCAGCCTGTGTTCCCCTGCACACCAGCCCTGTGTGAGTCTCGTCAGCCCAGCCCTTGTGTTCTTGCCTGCCACACCCCTTGTTGTCCCTTGTTAACCTATCCCAGGGTTTCCCTCCTGTTCTTAGTGCCTCCCCACTCCAAGTGTGTCTTGTTCTGTGATTAGGTCCCAGTGTATTTATACTTGTGAATATACTTTGTTCTTTGTTGGTTCGTTTGTCTTGCTTCCTCATCTTGCTTCCTCGTGTTACTACCAGTGTTTCTCGTGCCTCGCTCCTGTGTTTTTTGCCTTTTGCTTTGTTTTTGTATTAAATAGTTATTTTCCCTCAGTCCCTGTGTCCTGGCTCTTGCGTTTGGGTCCACCTGCTTTAGTAAACCGCGACACCGGAGCTACCCTGCCCCAAAGTCCTAAGACTTTTTAAGGGGCATATAGTAACATATAACATTTAATGACCTTTATCAGAGAACAGGAACACTTTGAATCTCAAACAGTCAGTGAGTTTTTGTTGCAAAACAGAGTGCTGGCTGGAAAGTGAGTCTTGAAAGTCAGAAATCTCAGAAGTAATCATTGTATTATTGGTACCGATCAATAACCCCATTAGCAGGGGTCTGACGTGGTTGTTGATCTAGATCAGATATAGTGTAACTTGGTCATTTGGGCTATGATGAAACTACAACTTATTTCCCCTTTAGGGTTGTTGCGTTTTGAGAACATGACAATTGTGCCAAGTCATAGTATAAACTTTCATTCTTTGCAGTCCTGTGACTTTCTGGCTCTGGATCATTTAACATGATCTGGGTTAGGGGTGAAAAATCAGCTGGCCCATGTGAGCTCTCACATACCACAAGGGTGCAATATTTCCAAATAACTGATACTCAGGTCCAAAAAGATTCTGTTGTTAAGGAGCCAACAGTCTTGCTTTGTGAGATTTTGGCCATTATTTCCCAGAAAATGTTTGGTTTGGGTTCATGTTAGTTTATCTGTCTCTTTGTCAGCAGGATATCTCAGGATATCTCTCATGTTGGTGGTGACTTGGATCTGAGATTCCACAATTAGACAATCATTGTTTTAAAGTCATAACTACAAAATGAAGAGACTTGACTCCAAATCCGAAGAGTTTGTTTGCGGGTTATAGAATTCATTTTAACTGGGTTTTTTTGTTTGTTTGTTTGTTTGTTTAACTTAAAGAGAATGTAAACCAAGTTAAAACAGGGATTCTCTTATTTGGAATTATTCTTGAGTAATACCTTCTTCTTCCGGTAAGATCTGAGAGCTCCAAAAAGTCAGTAACTGTATTAAAACTGAGCTGTAGTCACTTTATTTTCTACAGTAATCCATTCCAGCAGGACTGGGTGGGCTTTGGTTCCTGTTTTAGGGTAACAATATTGTCTCGATTCTGGTAAGACCAACCAACTGTCCATCAAAGTGAAAATATCCCACTTGTTAGAACTGAAAATAACTACAGCTCTTACTACCACTGCAACAGTATGTTAGCAAATGTTTTCATAGCAAACACTGCTATAGAGCTCACTTGCTAAAAACTTACACTTAGGAAGCTTGTTGTAGCAGAGTTGATGTGAGAAAACTCATGACTGACACCATGCAGCAGCGGTAAAGCAGCTGAGTAGCAGCCTGTAAAATTGTATAATAAAGACACAGGTCGACATATGTGTGTGAATCCAGCTCTGATCTTGCTGAGTTGGCTTTCATTACATCAACATACAGAAAATCTTACAAAGGGCAGATTTACAATCTCCTTAGTTTTCCATTACATTGGTTTACAAGACTATAATTTCCTTACAAACCCCATTGTCATAAACGCACTGTTTCAGTTTCACCATTTCTATGCTTTAGCTTCACCAACACAACACTAAAACTCATTAAACACTCAGCTTTTGTCATTTAAACTACAAGTCACATTTGTTTGGAGTGTTACTGGTCATAAACAATATCTGGTATAAATACATTTGTAGTAACGTTATTCCTTCTTTAGCTGAGTTATTACTTACTTAATTACTTATTACTTACTTAATGTCATACTTAATGTCATTCAACCATGTGCACATTAACATTGGAACTATAATATGAGCTTCTCATAGTAAAAAACAGCTTTGCTAACAGAGGGCTAACTGGACTAGACTGTTCTGGGTTAGCTTCCCACTTGCGGTTAGCTAAGTAGCATATTTTAACAACTAAATTAACACTCTCAAAAAAAAAAAAAATTTTAATTAAACTTAAAGTGTTAGTATTTAAGCACTTATGCTTTCAGGGTCCATGTATAGTATGAAGTAAAATGTGATACTGACCTGTAGAGTTGTAGAATAACAGGACAACTGATGGTGTGAAACCAGCTCTGGTCTTGCCATGGATGTGTATGTCTTGTACATCAAGATTATTATGGTAAACTAAAACTAAGATGAAAACTAGGTGGTAAAAAAAAGAAAAACAAATATTGTCAGAAACTGAAACAAAACTTAAACTGTGCCAAAACTACAGTATCTTGTTTTATTTACATGTAAAAGTAAGATAAAATATGTATCTGAGATGTTTTCAGTTTTCATCTTTTCAATGTGTAGGTGAACAGATCGTGGGTAGACTTTTTTTCTGGTTATTTCTACTGAACCTTGATTGAGGAAGTGATGTACAGTATATTAACATACAAAATACCTGTCCCAAACTTCTTTACATTATACCTTTAAAAAATACCACCCTACCAAAAAAAAAAAAAAAAAAAAAAAACCCTAAAATTAAAAAAAAAAAAAA